>PJEM01004400.1:132544-155164 GCA_004023845.1 Helogale parvula | reverse complement strand
AACAAAAGCAATAAATTTAACAGGACCAAAATCCTATGGATGTGTTTGCTGTCCACACTGGACTCAAACTAGAAATCAGAAATGGAAAAATGTCCCCAAACACTTAGAAACTAACCACTGCACTTTTAAAGGCCCGTCAGTCAAAGAGGAAGTCTCAGGACAAATAAACCGCACATTGCTCCGAATGAAAATGAAAATGTCACCTACAGAAGGCACAGGGCCCCAGCGGCACTGGAGGGAATGGACCGCACTGAACGCAGACATTAGAAGACGAGGCATTTTCATGTCCACGATCTAGGCTTCCCCTGGAGAACCTAGAGAATCATCACAAAGCCAGCAGAGGGAAGGAGAATTACAGAAGAGAACAGAAACCAGTGAGGTTAGAAGCACAAGAACAAGAGAGGAAATAATGAAACGCAAAGCTTTTTCCTTGAAAGGATCAACAAAAGTGACATCTCTCTGTCTGTCTCTGTCTCTGTCTCTCTCTCTCTCTCTCTCTCACACACACACACACACACACACACACACACACACACACACGCATGCACGCACAGAAGAGAGGACACAGAGGACCAGTACCAGCAGTGAAACAGAGGCTATGACTCCGGATCCTGCGGATATCAAGGTGGTGAAGAAGCAGTCAAATGGACAGTTCTGCACACATCAGCCTGACAACGTAGATGAAATGGACCAATTCCTTGAAAAGCACAAACTACGAATCTTACCAGTATGAAGTATGTAATTTGAATAGCCTCTTAACTATTCAGGAAATCTAATTTGTATCTAAAAGCAATTCAAAAACATAATCTCTAGACACAGATTGTTTCCATGGAGAACGCTACCAAAACTTGAAAGAAGAATTAACACTAATTGTATAAAATCTATTCTAGAAGATACCCCTAGGCAGAAGGAATAACAAAGTCTGAGCAAGTACCAGGTGCCAAGAAGACACAGGCTTCTGGTGAGTTCCACGGCTTCAGGAAGCAATAAGCTAGGCCTCTTGAATAACTGAAAGTAATCTCAGGGTTTATTGAGAAAGGTAGATAAAGAGCAGAATGATTAACACAGAATCTGATAAGCATTCCAAGGTGAGAATGGTACCTGTAGGGATCTGGAGCAGATAGGGATAAGATCTGAAATAGCAAACACTTTGGGTTATAATAATTTTTTAATGTTTATTTTACCTTTGAGAGAGAGAGAGTGGGGAAGGGCAGAGAGAGAGGGAGACACAGAATCTAAAGCAGGCTTCAGGCTCTGAGCTGTCAGCACAGAGCCTAACGGGGCTCAAAACCATGAACCCTGAGATCATGACCTGAGCGGAAGTCTGATGCTGAACCAACTCAGCCACCCAAACGCTCCTGGATTTAGTAATTTCTAAACAGCCTTAGTGTCCGTTCTTTCAAATAATTGCACATCTAGTATTTTGATCTGTTAAAAGGTTGGAAATGTTAATGAATAATGAAGCCTCCACGGCAATGAACACATTGATTTTGCATAGAATATGTATACTGAATGACACAGAAATGTTTTCTTGAACATACTCTGTGAAACCCCCAAGCTCTGCTTGTGTATTAATTTTAAGCAAATAATTCCTCATGTAAGTGCGAACTTAAACTGTAGCCAAGCTCTCTGATATCAAGCAGCCTGACACGATGAGATATAGATATCAACATCATTTTTTGAAACTGTTTTTAAAAAGATGATTCCTTGCTACTAAGTGAGGTCAAGTCTAAGACGTAATATGTGATAAAGCATACAAAGTGAACAAGTATGCTCATATGCCCTCAAGTTCACAGATATGTTTGTTTCTCAAATATATAGATTCTACTCTTCACCTTTAACTTCTCATTGCCGAAAGAAGTCTGCTTTATAATGCACATAGAAACATAAACAAATCGGCCCCTGAGCCAGCAAGTCAAAGCGTTTTACAAAGCAGACTCAGAGCAGGACCTGCTGCTCAAATCACAGCACATCCATGTCTGCTGAAAACACTCAGCAGAGAGACGTGTGGAAACAGAACATTCTCTTTACCCAGAATGCAGCGTCCACATCCATCTTCCAAGGGAAATAGCTTTCCAGGGACCGTGGGCTGATAAGAAATGGCACGTGATAAATGAAGCACGAGCGTCAGAGGACAAATGGCCCCCTGAGGTCGGGAAAACCAGTTAAAGTTTGACAGGAGTTATGCAGGCACCTGTGTGCCTGCCAGAAACATCACACACATGTGAACACACACATACATGCAGCACATAAATGATCAGTCCGTTTGGAAAGGAGCCTGAAGCCCCTTTTGTGTGCAAAATTAGGCAACTCATTTAACCACCTGAGCCTCCATTTCCTCACATGTAGAACAGAGAAAAGAATATTGCCTGCCTCACAGGGTTCCCATCAGGTTAGACGCTTTAAGACATATAAAATGCTAAGAGCAACGTCCAGTCTACAGTAAGGACTTAATAACTTTAACTCATTCTTAAAAACAAGAGATAGATTTTTCATTGCAAATTTTCTGGGGTCCATCCCCCACCACCAGCCTGTTGAAAAAAGAGTCCCTGATTATAAATGCTAGTAAATTCCAATTAATCAAGCTCAAAATTTGTTCTTAAGACAAATCTTTATCCTTAACCAACGTGTCCAGTCACCTTGAGTATGTTTTCGGATGCTTGCTCAACACTAACATTTCCAACTTAAGCAAAGGAAGAGGGGGGAACCCTCCCTTCCTGCTGGGCTCTTTGTCCCCTCTGCCCCCAGGCATAAATATCTGGGCACCGCAGGAATGAGGAAACCCTGTCCTGGCAGTTCCGGAGGCCAGCGTGCCCCCTCCCTCCTGCAGGCTCAGGAATGGTGGCCCGCCTCCCTCCCAGCCTTCAGGAGCAGTGCATCTTAGGCATGAGGTGAATGGCTAACAGTTCCAAGTCTCTTGGAAAAGCACCAGCTATTTTTGAAACAAAGTACTTCCTCAAGACCAAGAAAGTCCATATTAGTAAAAACACTGGGGAGCTGCCTCTCTGGCTCTTCCTCTAGGATCTCTGGTTATTTTAAGTAGTTCCTTTCTCCCCGACCAAAAGTAAGGAAGCAAGGAGTATTCCCAGGGTGATACCTCTGACTTCACATCTCCTGGTAGCTCTGGGCCACGGCCAGGATCTCAGTGGCCACAGAGGGTCACAGTGAAAGGCTCCGTCTGACAGGCCTGGGTGGAAACCTCGCTCTGCCATTTTTGGCATCTTGGGCAAGTCACTCAACCTCTGTAGGCATGGGGGTCCTCACCCGGCTGTGATGCTCTGATTCAGCGATACATAGACCAAGGGTCTCAGCCCAGTGCCAGTAAGCCCTAAATATGGGCTTTACCTTTAGTAGTAATCAGTATTCTGCCTTGCTACTGGTTATATAATACTCACCGAGGCAATTTGAAGATTTCCTAATACAGCTGGCCAAAACCTGAAGAAGTGCGCCTTAACAAAGTCCCTAGAACCTGCGAGTTCCAAATGAATGGGCCCCAGAACATCTAACCTTGTCATCCTCATTTACTCTCAAAGTGGACAGGCTTAAAGGTGGCCACAGTGATGCAGCCCACCCTACCAAAATGAACCTTGCAGGGTGACGTGGCCACTCTTCCCAATAAGAGGTGCAACTTACGTCTCCACCCCTTGAGTCTGTACTGGCCTGTGACTTGTGTGGGCAACCACAAAGGGGCAAACAGAGTCTGGGGGACTTTGGAGGAGTGCTTGGAGAGCTGGCATCTACCCACGCCAGCTTCTGCTGCTGCTGGCCACGTCTGCATCAAGAAGCCTGAGGTAGCTTCCTCGAAGGTGTGAGACCACCTGGCCAACAGCCCGTACCAGCCTGAGCACCAGCTCCTTCTCAGACCACCCCCCTCCTGTTGAGCCATCATTTCACAAGACCAGCAGGAAGACTGTTCGCTGAGCAGAACCCAGGTCGCCAGCCCACAGAATTGGAAGCTAATAGTCAATTGTAGTTTTAAGCCACTAGGATTTGAGGTGACTTGTTCCATAGAAACAAACAGCTGATACAACTCTCATGGGCACAATGGCCTCCTTGCAGATTCACAACATGCCGGGCTTCATTCTAATTCAGGACCTTCGCACTGGCTGCTCCCTCGCCCTGGGGTGCTTTTCCCCAGCGTGCCTTCTGTGTGGCTAGCTCTCTCGTGTTCTCCAGTTGTGTATGCAAGTCTCTTTCCCAGTGAGACTCCCTCCCACCCCATCTAGAATTGCCATCCTTTCCCCTGACAACTTTATCCTTCTTCCTGGCCCCCAGGTCCCCTGTGGCACTTAAACCCTACCTAACTCAGCACAGCTAGCTAGCATGGTAAGCTATGTTAGCCTGGCCAAGTTTGCTGACTGTAACAAAGAACTCCAATAACAATCTAGTGGCTCAAAACAGGTCAGTAATTATTTCCTTCCGATCCGAGGTGAGCTTTCCAGGACAGCGGGTGTCTGTGTCCCACGAGACCCTTCAGACAATTGGGGTCTTCCATTCAAATGCTCAATCACCCCCCGTGCATAGTTCAGTTTGGGCGCCAGGAATCCTCTCTGTCCCAACTCATGGGAAGCAAAACCTGAACCTGGTTACATATCTTAAGTCACAGGCCTCAGGGCAGTACTACTGTCTCCTGCTCGTAAGGTCATCCATAGTCATGTGGAAGGCAGAGGTCAGAGTCTGTCTGGGCAGACTTGTGCCCAGCAACAAGCCCATTACATGCGGAGGTAAGCAAGAGGCTTGGTGTCCCAGCAGTAGGCTTGGCCACCATTCCATCAGAAGTGGACTGTTTTCCCAGGAATTGTTCTTAAGAAACTTATACCAAAGTAAAGTTGGAGTAAACAGTTCAAAAGGAGAGATAAATTACATGCATATGCCACTTTTTCTGGGCTCCTCGGGCTTAGGTGAGAGACATAATAGATAAGCTGGTGGGGTCCACAGCAGAGAAAACAAGCACCAATCTCACACCAGTCAGGGAATCAGAGGGACACAGAAAGCTGTGATGCTGGGAGTGTGCAGTGAATGTGGAGCACCCAGGTCATGCTCAACGCAGTGTCTGCGCAGAGCTAACCTCCACGGCCCTGTAGTAGAAGAGACGTGCTGAAGGCCTTACCAGAGCCAGCTAGACAGCAGCCTCTTTGCACAGAAGCCTACATTTCCCTTTGAGGTTCTCATTATATAATTATTTTTCAGCAACTGTTAAGAGACTAATCCCAAAATGCATTTGCTTACATGAAACTCACAGTTCTACTACTAGAGCTGGCATTATTTTTAAAGCAAAGGCTTACAGAAGATCATGTGCAAAGCCCAAAGAATGGAATGTGAGTACATTTAACTATGTGCTGTAGCCAAATAAGTCAGCTCTTCTTTGTGCTGCATTTGTCCATTATCTGGACCTTTGTTAGCATTGGAATGAGCCATTTTTAAATCCAAATAAGAATAACATGTTGATCTAGTTCCTGGTTTTATTGATATGTGTGCATGCAACAACAAAGTAAGTTTTAGTATGAGTATGATAGATACCAACAATTCAAACAAAAGATTTTGGATAATATATCAAGAAGATGTGGTATATATATATATACACAATGGAGGACTACATGGCAATGAGAAAGAATGAAATCTGGCCATTTGTAGCAAAGTGGATGGACCTCGAGGGTGTCATGCTAAGCGAAATAAGTCAGGCGGAGAAGGACAGATACCATATGTTTGCACTCCTAGGTCTAACAGGAGAACAGGAGAAACCTAATGGAGGACCAGGGGGAGGGGAAGAGGGAAAGAGAGTTGGGGAGAGAGAGGGACGCAAAACTTAAGAGACTACTGAATACTGAAAATGAACTGAGGGTTGAAGGGGAAGGGGAAGGGGGGGAAAGAGGTGGTGGAGATGGAGGAGGGCACTTGTGGGGAAGAGCACTGGGTGTTGTATGGAAACCAGTTTGACAGTAAACTATTTAAAAAAAAAAAAAGGTTTTGAAAGTAAGGCATTTAAAAACTTGAAATCCAGAACAAGAGGAAACACTTTAGAATTTAATTACCAAAGAGGCTTTTCAACACTGGCTCAGTTTTTGTTTATATACAAGGCTTTCTGACCACTAAAAACAGACAGTGTTTAAGTTCTTAGACTGAACTTGAAATTATAAGATCTCTAATGTACTTACTGCAGCATGGGCAACTCCCAGAGACCCTCTTAGACCTTAAATTGAATCACTGTCTTCCCACCGAGATCTACTGGTCTCCTCTCATTCTCATCCAAAGGCATCCATAATACCTGACGGGCCTGCCCACTCCCACATTCCCAACCACAACAGACAGTTTCTCAAAAGCATCCTTGCCACCAGCAGAAAACCCATCAGTTAATGCCCTGGCGATTATAAAACAATGCTTCGTCAGTGATTTGGACTTGCTCTCCTACATCACCTCCAGTGGTTGCCTTGTTAAACATGTCCTCTAAAAGCAGCCTTAGTCTCACCTTGTTTCATCGGTCCCCAGAACTGAATAGTTCTGCTCCAGGGGATTCCAAAATGATGCATCAACTGTGAAGCTTTACTGACACAGAGTCAGTTGATACAGTTTCCCACATGCTGGATACTTTGAGGAAAGGCAGCAAAAACAACATCAGCCTTTGGACCTTGACCTCTTGCCTACTGTGACTCTTGAACAGTCATGTGCATGCAATCAAAGCTTTAATAAGAGACTCTCAGATTTGCCCAAGGAAAACCTTGACATCAATCAGGAACTGATTTCACCAGGGATGAATGAAGAAGAAGAATGTATTTGATTCTTCCTAAGCTCTCCCTAAACAAAAGAAGGTCAAATGTGTAAAACTGATATTTTATTAAAGAATCTCTTAGCTCTTACTCTTGAAGTAAAGCTAAACTGTGTGTGTGGCTAAAGAAAACAGAAGACAAGCAATGCTATTTCTCTTCATGGTAGAACTCATTCTGGAATGTAAAAGAGAAAGTGAAGGTCCGATTGATCTTAAGGCTAACTTGCCACCAAGGGCTAAAGAATAGATGACCAACAGCTACAAAATTGTAGGAAACTAATTATCTACAAATTCAAACCAAACTTTGACATGTCAGATGATGTCATTATAACTAAAGCTCTCTTTGGAACATTTTATTGTTTAACATGATATCTCTTTAGCACAGGACATGATATCACCTAACAGAATACAATACAGTTCAAGGTAGACAGATGCTCAAAGACAATAGAAATTTAAAAAAAAAGTAGAAAACTCATTTCAAAGTTTCAAGGATGTCATTGAAAAGGATGATTTAATAGAAGCTAAAAAAATTGAAGGGAATTTGATGTACTTTTGGGGAACATTATTAAGATTGTTCTTCTTGTCAGAGAGAAAACACTTCTTACCTAAGACAGGAAAGGAAGGGTAGATGAAATTTCTCAGGGTAGGAGGGAAAAAGATAATGATTTAGAAACTTCTCATAGGAGACCCTCTATTTTCTGTTTGAAGTAGGAAAAGAGAATGCATGCACAGAGGTGTGATACCTATGGAGTATCATCAACAAAGAAATGCAGAAATAGAGCTCAGAAATTACCACGAAGAAGAATTTCCCCAGGATGAGTTATTAAATAGAATTGTGTTGCTGTGAAGTACTTCCTAAGGCGGGTTCTCAAAGCCGTGTGTTCTGACTGTAGACCAGTCATGTGAATATTCTAACACAGGCATTCTGAAAAAGTGGGGGAGCTGATGGTGCCCTCTTCATGTGTTTATTTGCTTTTACAGTGTTATGGGTATTGCAGTTTATCTGTACTTACTTAAGCTAATTTATGGATTAAACGATCTGGTTTTACTAAACTTTGGAAAAAAAGGACCGGGAGGTTAAAATCATTCCTTCACAGAGCCCCCATGTTGAGGGTAATGCTAATGAGGAAGGCACACCAGCACTAAGAGGAAGGCAGAGGTGCCCCTGCCCCTGCCCCTTCCTAGTCAAACATATGACAAAATACAGCCGACAGTGATACAGTCAGATCTGCAAGAGCTGGCCAAAAGAAAAAGTTAGCTAGAAAGGTTATTTGTATAATGAGATTATAAATGAATCACTGGGGAGGAAACTTGAATTTAGTGTGCATTGCAATTTAAAATGTAAGCTAATGGTAGTGTGCTGAGTAAGATGGTTAGAAATAATATATAGGATATGGAGAAAATATTTATAATTTTTAAAAGACATTTAAGGCTGTGAATATGCAACAAAGTACTTTACAAACTTTTAACTAAGGTCGTAAGAAATATCTGGGAGTCTTGCTTGGTCTCTTAACAGTGAAAGAAAAAAAGCCAAATATCCTTAGGAAACACTTGTTCTCCCTTCTGCTGTAAAATATGTTGCAGTGATGCATGAAAAAAATAGGTCAACAATATAGAAATCATTCATTCTTCAGCAAAACTACTAGAAGGTGCTTATAAAATAGTTACATTGATTTAAAACATCAAGAGAGAGTGAATCCCGTCACTGCGTTGGGAGATTTGCCACGTCATGTTGTTACATAGATCTGTACTAGTCAGATAAGTGATCTGTAATATACAACTCCCAATCCCAATGCTGTGGAACATGGGGATATACTTCTTATTCATTCAATGTCCACTGAAATTCTTCTTTTTTTTTCACGCATGCAAAGGCAAAGGGCATGTATTATTACGGACTTAACCTCACCAGGCTTAAGCTTGGGCTCACAGACTTCACCAGCGCAGTGGATCCGTGCTGAGAGCTGAAATTCTTCTTAACAGGACGCTCAGTCCTCCAAGGATTAACCCTGAAGGCCCAGACTGCTAACATTCTGTGCAGAGCAGGAGCCAAGCAATCCAGAAAGATGTTGTGTGGCCAGGCCTGAATCAAGTTCCTTTCCATTCTGTCTATGTTCTACTGACTAAGATCTAGCTAATTGTACCACCTTGATGCAAAGGAGCTGAGAAGTATAGTCTACTTATGTAATTAGTAGGGGACATTCAAGGTGTGGCTTAAACTGTCATGATATATTTCCAAAATGTCTAAGCTCATGTGTTTTGCCAATTCCGCTTCCAGAAAGAAATTTAGTAAGCCTCTAAAAAAAAAATCAAATATCCATATTCTAACACAAAAGGAAGTGGTAAGTAAAAAATATATATATCTTATTGAAAAAACTGTGAAGCTTTGACCGTAACGAATAAACAACACAAAACAAAAATCACCAGGTAAGGCTACCAAGATGGCACCAGACATAAAGTGAATCTATTGCATAATTCATACGCAAAGTACTTCAGTTGGGAAGTCAAATTCAAAGTGAACAAAATCGGTAATGTAGCCAATTCTATTTTAAAAAAACACACATAGTCTTTAAAATATTATGAAACCCTGACAATAATTCACAATGAGAGGGTGAGGGGCTACAAACCCTTTGTGCCACACGGATGTCTCCTGAACAGAGTATGCCAGCGTATACAGAAGCTGTCAAATTTCAGAATGAGTTGTGAATCACGTATTTTACTAAAATACAAGCACTCCAGATGTGTTGATGTGTTCTGTGAGGTGCAGCTCCTACCTAGGAGATACTTGGGCCACTTCCTGCAATGGTAGAGGAGCAGAAAAATATTCAACAACCCACTCTCAGAAAGTTTGGAATGGAAGAAATGTCTTAATCTGATCGGGTATCTATGAAAAATCTACAGCTAATATCATATTTACCGGGGAAACACTGAGCATGTTCCCTCCAGCACAAGGAACACAGCAAGGATTTCTACCCCTACCACTCTGACATCACACTAAAGTGTAATCCCTGCTGTGTTTCTTGTGTTGGGAGGAATGTGCCCGATATTTCACCATAAAAAGGAACATCAAGAAAATAAAAGTCATAGAAGTTGGAAAAGCAGTAAACTTCCTTTGTTGGTAGACAGTATGACAATCAATGTAGAAAATCTTAAGTAATCTACAAAAAACCTCATAGAATTAATATATAAGTTTAGCATTATAAACATAGTAAATACTATAAGCATATTAAACATTACATTTATATTGGCATCAAAAATACTTATGAAAACATGTAGCAAAAACGCTCAGATGTGTACACTTAAGACCTCAAAATAATGCTGAGAGAAAAATTAATGAAGACCTAAATAAGAAAGAGTTATACCATGTCCATAGTTCAGAAAAATCAGTATTTTTAAGATGTCAATTCTATCCAAATTTCTATATAGGTATGATGCAATATCAATCAAAATCTCAGCAGGATTATTTGGCCTTTTTTGGGGCTTTTTTTTTGTGTTTTGGAAATTGACAAGCTGATTCTTTTTTCTTTTTTAATTTTAGAGACAATGTGAGAGAGCACACATGAGATGGGGAAAGGAAGAGGGAGAGAGAATCTTAGGCTTCATGCTCAGCATGGAGCCTGATGGAGGGCTCCACCACACACCCACCAGAGTGACAAAATTAAGAAGACTGGTAATATTAAGTCCTGGTGAGGATTGGGAGTAAATGGAACTCTTACACACTGCTGGTTTGAATACATAATATTATGGCTGCCATGGAAAACAGTTTAGTAGCTCTTGACATAGGTAAGTTTGTATTTATCATATGACCCAGCAGCAATCCCTCCCCCAGGTGTTTGCCCAAGAGAAATGAGTACATATGATCTCACAAACTCTTGTTTGAAGTCCATGGTACCTTTATTATTATAATAGCCCAAACTACAAACAAGGTACATGTCCTCTAACTGCTGAAGGGATGCGGTACCTTCATACAAGGCAACAACACTCAGTCATAAGAAAAAAACAAACCTGATACATGCAACAGCATGAAAGAATATCAAAAGCATGTATGCTAGGGATGCCTGGGTGGCTCAGTCGGTTAAGCCTCCGACTTCGACCCAGGTCATGATCTCACAGTCTGTGAGTTCGAGCCCCCTAGGCTCTGTGCTGACAGCTTGGAGCCTGGAGCCGGCTCCGGATTCTATGCCTCTGTTTCTCTGTTTCTCCCCTGCTCGCATTCTGCCTCTTTCACTCAAAAATAAATAAGTGTTTAAAAGATATTAAGCATTTATGCTAACCGAAATAAGCCAGATACAAAACTATATGATGCCATTTACACGGCACAGAGAGGGAAACAAAGGGACGATATGCAGATCAGTGTTCGGCAGGGCGGCAGCGGAGTAGTTCGTCGCCAAGGGGCAGGAGGATTCCATGGGGTCACAGGACATTCTACAGCATGGTTATTGTAGAGGGTCCTGTGAGCATATCCATTTCAAAACTCATCAAATTATATATTTAAAATTGGTGATTTTTATTTTATGTAACTTATATCTCAGTAAAACTTTTCAATAGTTCTTTGGGATGTGGATGTGTAATGCCTGCTAAAGGTTTTTTTAGAAAAAGCTTAAAAATAATGGTGTATTTATTTTCTATTGCTATGTAATAAATTACCACAAACTTAGTAGCTGAAAACAAGAACACAAAGTTCTGGCAGGCTCCACCGGGTTCTCTGTTCGGGTCTCACAGGTCAGGATGAAAGTTTCGGCCATCTGGAGGCTCTGGGGAGGAATCTCCTTCCAGGCTCCGTCAGGTTGCTGGCAGCATTAATTTCTTCATGGTGCAGGGCTTTGGGTTCTCACTTCCCTGACACGTATCCCCCTCCATCTTCCAGCCAACAATGGCTCATGCTGTCCTTGCTGCACTTTGGATCTCTCTGCCTTCCCCTTCCATTTCCTCTTCTGCTTTTAAGGCCCCTGTGATTACACTGGACCCACCTGGTAATCCAGGATAAGCTCCCTGTAGATTAGTAACGTTAATGACATCTGCAATGCCCCTCTTGCCATCTAAAGTAACGTACTCAGTCCTGGGGTTGAGATGTGAACCCTGGGGACCCTAACACTGCCCCCACAGAGCGCCCCCTACCACTGACAATGTAACAGCTGACTAAGGGGCGTTGAGTGCAGTCACTCTGCAGGCTAATCGCTCCGAGGTCATCACTGCAGTTCATGTTCCTGCCTGCCTTACGAGGTGCGTACAATTTGTGTGGTCATTGTCCAGTGTGGCAAATGAGCGTGGAAAGATCCGAAAAGTGCCAGGATCACACACTAGTTAATGACCGGGCAGACATCAGATTCAAATCTATCTGGGTCCCAAAGCACTAGACTGATGGTGGCTCTATTTTGGTCACTGTTCTTCTTCTTAGCTTATTTTTAAAAAAACTAACTGTGGCCTCTCACCAGCATCCAGAACAGCTTGCATTTTTCCTTCACAAGATGTTGCATACATTGTTGTTATCTCTGTTTTCAATTATTTGCTGAGGAGCTATCTTTTCACTAAGTGACGGGTGCCTTCATCTTGTATCTCCATGTCCCAGCGGATGCTTGGTTCATGGTAAGGACTTAATATGTGGCTGTTGACTGACCAACTGAATGAATGAGTGAGTGAGTGCATAGCATGTGCGTACACACCCCTCTTCAGTCATCTTCTCCAGATGCTGACATTACTCTTTGCCTTTAAGACGACAGGACAGAGAATGAGAGAAAGTGCAATCTAAAGGCATGCACTGTGCCCAGGCTTGCTCCCTACCAGACTAACTGTGACCTCCCCCCAGTGTGTCTCTGGAAAGGACTGCCAGGACTCACGATCTCTCTGTGTTCCTCACTTCTTTAGACAGCCCCTGGCGTCACAGTGCACAGGTCATGCCTCATACGCATGTTTGAATGAGTGAGCTGAGTCCTCCGTGGTGCTAGACTTTAGGAGTCACTGCCTGGACCAGCATGTCCCGGGGAATGAATTCCTTACAGAAGCGCAGCTCAGAGTTCAGTCTTGCCAGACAAGCGTATTTACCGCTTTACCCAGTGACTTCACACCATGGATGCTCAGAGCCTAGCAGGCAGGAACTCGCCATATTTCTTGAGTACCTAATGCGACGCACTTGGCACTTAGTGGGCACCCAAAATAATGATTAAATGAGGGAGTACACTCAATGAGAGTGCCACATGGAAACGATCCAAATGAACTTCTTGGGATTTGTATCATTAAAAAAAAGCCCTCCTCTCTGTAACAGAATGAAAAATTATCCGCAAATATAAACATGATAATGTTGGACAAATCCTTTATGCAATTTTGAGGCTGAAATTGCCTTTCTTGGTTTGCTTTTGTTTCTACTTCTACAAAGGCAATGCCCTTTTGAGGTTCCTAAATGTAACCCCACGTTAACAATTAGATCAGACCAGGAAGGGTTTTCTTTGAACATAGTTGCAATGCTCCAGTGCTAAACGAAGTGTGTTATGAGTGCTTGATTGCCTGTTACAATATTAATTTTAATGAAAACCCAGAAAATAGCTCTCCACAGTTTTCTGTGTCATCCCCAGTGAGAACAGAGCACGCCTGCCGCCAAGTTCAGCCTGTCCCAGGTCAGCCATTCGGTGCATTCCCCACCAATATGGGAGATAAGTTAAAAAAAAACTATTCTAAACTCCTTCCCATAGCATACCACAAATGTAGAAAAGGAGTCACAGGGAATTTGAATGACTAAAAGGTGGCCACTTTGATTCTTCAGACGAAATCTTGGTTTTTGCTTAAATAATCTGAAATATTGACCAAGCATACAAAGATATTACGACACATTAGATGGATATGGGATCAGTTTTTTGTAGGTAAAAATGTTCAACTGCTGACATTTTCATAGGGTTCTGTGAAAATAGATGGAAATCAAAATTTTGTTTTCAAGAATCTCAGGGCCAGAAAGATCTTTAGAGAGCATGACGCCAACTTTCTTATTTTAAAGCTTATGTTTATAGGATTAGGTTTGACTGAAAGTAAGTGAAAATCTCCAAATATCAATGGGGTAAATGAGATAAAGGTTTATTTTACATTCCTGTTCGGGCAACGCAAGAGAAGCAGCCCCTCTAGTTCGCCCTCCACTCTGCATGGTTCCAGGTTCCCAGGGAACCTCATGGTATCAGAGCTGCTAAGAGCCCAACGTCAAATACAGACGGACGGTCAGAGAAGGGGCTACACAGCAGGCGGAGGTCAGACCTTGGAGGATTGTGGAGGCTGTACTGTTTGGGTGTGGACATTGTCTCACAGGCCCTGAGGAGTCTCTGAGCAGAAGGAAGACACGGTTGGATTTGTGTGAATCCTCCTGGCAGCCCTGCGGGTGGCTCGGAGAAGCCCGGGAAGGAGGACCACAGGTGGACGCAGGAGCTGGGCGGGAGAAGAGCCAAAGGGTGAGACAGGAGGTGCTCAGCAAGGCGGCGACCCCAGCCTGCACTTTCTGGAAAAGCCTATGAAAATAAAGGAAAGACAGATACAGTAAGGACGAGATGATGCCGGCCAACAGGACTGACTTCCTTCTGGCTGTGAGCAAGTGGGCATGAGAAGGTGCGCAGCCTGTGCTGGGGGGTGTCTACAGAAGAAGCAGGCTTCAGGGAAGAAAGGAGGAAACAGGGCTCTGTGCACAGGTGGACTGTGTAAGACGGATGTTCACAGTCGAAAGAAATCTGTTGAGCATGGGTCAAAGGGGTGAGAGAGACCTAAGCTAAGAAAGACAGTCTGATGGGGGTAAGATTCTTTAGAGATAGGCAATTCTGGGAGCTTTCTTCTCTCTCTCAGTGATTGAGAAACAGCAGAGGTAGAGAATGTGTTTCCAGGGACTGGTCTTAAATATTGGGACTGGCTCAGGTCATTTTCTGGTCAGCACTTGCTCACAGGGCCAGGGAGTGCCAGCCGTGGTCTGAGATGAGCTTGGCATGGGAGGTGTGTGACAGCTGCAAAGGGCCATGATTTGTTCCAGAATGCTACCTGGAGCCTCTAGGATCCTTTGGGAAGCAGTGAGTGTCTCCTGTTCCTGTTGTGTTATGTAAATAGCACAGCTGCCATGGCCTAGCTCTGGGCACCCATGACCCAGCACTCAGTAAGGGGCATGGCAGCTCCATCGGGATTTCTTGGTTGGCTCTACAAGGTGTAGAGAAACAGCTTCCTTATTCAACCTGATGACATTATTGTGGTTGCAGTGATTACTTATCATGTGCCACATCTTAATTTACAACTTCATAATTTCCATGTAAGAATAAGTACTAAAGAATAAGGTCCTGAAGAATCCTATCCTTAGTAAACCTTCGGCATTTGCATGACCCACCTGTCACTTTACTGTGTTTTTTTAAAAATGTTATTGAGAAATGTGTTAACACCAGTGAATACAAGTGTATTTTAGGAAAATCTTAGGAACAGTTTCCTTTACTAAGTAGCCCTCTTTAAGGGCCCTGCTATCCCTTCAAAGAGACTCTTCCTGATGGGGTATTCCAGGGGAACTCAGGGTCACTCCCAGCTCAGGCCAATTCTCACATCCCTCCCTTAATACAGACAACAGAACATGGGCCGTGTGGTCAGCCCTCAGACATATAGATAGAAAGATGATAAATACATAAATCCAGAGATAAAATAGACATGAATATGGGGGGGGGGAGAGAGAGAGAGAGATTATATAATTTACAGTCTAGCAGGGAGCAGAGATCAGAGAAAGAAAGTAATCACTCACTGTAGCAAGTGCTAGAAAGAAAATGGTCCTAATGCAGAGAATGGTCCTGGGGTAGAGAGGGATTCACTTTACACACTGAAGTCAAAAACTCTTCGAAAAGAACTGCCTTTGGAGATGGGTGAGGAATGTGCAGAAGTCCTGGGGCAGAGCGCTGGGGGGTTGGGGGACTGAAGGCAGCTGGTTACACAGCGAAGCAGTGAAGACAAAGTGGCAAGAAACAGTAGTGGAGATTCAACCGCCTAAACGGTTGGTTAAAATCACCTCTGAATTTCCCATCATACTCTCTAGATAATAACATTGGTAAAATTGAATTTAATATATGTAGACAACCAACCTTTATATTTTTCTTGCATTAAAGTAATTTTATAATAGATTTGTAATTGATTTGGAAATCATTTCTATGATGTCATTTCGTAAGCAGCTTCCGAATGCCTTTATCCTAAAAGGCCCACAAAGTAAATGACTTTCATCAATTCAAGGCTCAGGTTATTTATCGCGGCAAAATTCCAATTAATTGTGAGGCAAAGGGAAGACTGTTTTGCCCACAAAATTAAAGGAAACATTTATAGCATTGTAGTCAGTATAACGTACTTTTTATTTATAAAAGCATCCATCTCAAAGCTGAATTTTGGAAAGTTCTGCCGTGACCAGCAAACTTTGTGTACAGTACAGATTAAATGCACTTTTTTATTATTCTATTATTGATTGACTTGATATGCGGTAACTGCTCGGGTGTAATTGCCTTATTCTGAGAAAGCCCACATGTCTACTCAACACAAGCAACTAAAAACTGCAAATAGGAATTTCAGTTTGCTTTGAAATGTGAATAACCGACTCTATCGGGCCGATAGCTTGTTTCTTTCATTTTTAATGTTTATTTATTTTTGAGGAAGAGAGAGAGTGTGAATGAGCAGGGGAGGGGCAGAGACAGAGACACACACAGAATCCAAAGTAGGCTCCAGGCTCTAAGCTGCCAGCACAGAGCCCGATACGAGGCTCGAACCCACAAACCAAGAGATTATGACCTGAGCTGACGTCGGATGCTTAACCGGCTGAGCCACCCAGGTGCCCCTACAGCTTGTTTCTAAAGTATAAAAATACGAAATTCAAAGCCGTCACAAGAATGTAATGAACGTACTGAAGTTTTCCAATATGTTGACAAAACACACTCCTAACAAGGACCCTGCCCGCTGTCTCAGAGAAGTAAGTCTCACATAATACCGCCTTGGGGACACTGTCACTAAGAGAACAGCATGGAAGGAAGAACTTGGGGAGGGGAGATTTGGGAGAAGAGTTCCTCACAAAGCTTTCCTTCCAGGTTAAGAATTTTTTTCTGGTAGAACAGATTTGACTCTTTCAACCTCAACCTTTGGTGATATTGTCCGTACACCAATAAGGGAAGATGGTCCTAAGCCTTAAGCTTCTGAGGAAAGAACTGGTTTGCTCACCCGTGGATGCTCACCAACGAGCTCTCCTGTATGGTGTCTCTAGAAACATCTGGACATGCCCATCGGTGCTCTCCACACTGGTGGAGGCCCGCTCCCAAGATGCACCAGCTGGGCATCTGATCAGAACACCTAACAGCTGGTTTCTAATAGGCCTGACCACACAACACAGGTGGGCCCATGGAGTCCCTTAATTTCTGCTGACGGCCACTCTATTGGCTCCTTGTCTTTTAAAATGAGCACTGCACTGATTCTATAAATGAAGATGTTGCCACAATGCTGTCTTCTAACAAAAGCCACGAGAGTTTCACAGGTGAGTGGATATTAGAAAATGTCTAGTCCTTTCTATTTGCTCTCTAAAATCTGATTAGAAGTGTCACAGCTGGGGGCACCTGGGTGGCTCAGTCATTTAAGCAACTGCCTCTTGATTTCAGCTCAGGTCCTGATCTCACAGTTCGTGGGATCAAGCCCTGCATCAGGCTCTGTGCTGACGTGCAGAGCCTGCTTGGGAATCTCTGTTTCCCTCTCTCTCTGCTCCTCGCCTATCCCAAGATAAATAAACTTAAATAGTAAGTATCACAGCTGCTAGAAAAGAGGACATATGGGAATACTATTTAACCAGAGAACTGTTGCAAACTCATTATTCCTATCAGTTCATATTGTTCCCAGAGAATTTGCTTTAGGATAACACAGTCCGTGCCTTCACCAAGCATCCCTGACTCTGGTTTCTAACAGCATCCCAGTCCCTCATTTGATAAACAAGTGAAACAGGAGAGAACGCCAGGGACTTCGACCCTGGAACTATTTCATTCTGGATTGTTACTCATGGTTGGCAGAATTTTTCTGCTTTCAGCCTGACATTGTGTATACTACGGAATAACTTGTTTTCAAAGGCATTTTCCCCTCTGATGTAAAACACGTAGACTCACTGGAGAATACTGTAGGTTTTGTGCTCCTGGCTGAGCTAACCCATTTTATTGCTGTCTTAATTCAAAGAGGGTGGCCCATCTGTGATTAAGAAGAGCAGAAAACCTCCCACATTAAAGGACACAGAACCTGTCTTTCAAATAAGTAAAGGGCCAATTTTACTAGAATTTTTCTCAGAAAAGCAAGGTTGGGTTTTACCCCACAGCCAAGTGGCAGTTGTCAACCTGTCTGTCTGGGAGGCCGCCTCCGTAACCAGCTTAAACATTGCCGGGGGCTTTTTCCAGATTCCACTGACGGCCTCCTCCCCGGCCTCCAAGCATGAAGGAGGGTGGGGAGAACTATTTCAAGGTACTTTTGCTCCCAGGACATTACCAGAATCCTGAAGAGATCTTGCTCCAGGCTCCCTCCAGGCATTACAGCCAGAAGACTGACAGCCAAGCGGGGCCCAGCTTTCAGGGCAAGCTCCTCCCCCTCCCTCCCCCCGGATCACACACCTGCTGATTCCTGAGGCTCCTCGAGTGCCCCCAGATCTACCTGAAGGTCTTAAGCCCCGCTCGGTGTAACGCGCACCATCCAGACACCCCGTTTTGCAGCGCGCACGACGTACTTTTAGACCTCGGTGGTTCGCAGTGCAGTCCATCAGAGGGACTGTGGGCCCCAAAGACAGCAACAGAATAAAAACCCGACGTCAGCAAACCCAAGGCCGTCTTTAGGCCCCTGGCCGGACCGTCCAGGTGGGCCGCGCGCCCAGCCCGGGGAGCCAATAGGCGGCGGCCGGCCGTTGCCATGGCCACGCGGGGCGCTGGGGCCGCGCTCTGGGGAGCCAATGGGCGGCCGGCGCCGCGTTGCCATGGCCCCCTGTGTGTTAGGGCAGCGCGTGCCGCAGGGAGCGCAGAGAGGCCGGCTCGCCCCAGACCCAGAGCCAGCGTGGGGCCCGGCGGCCTCGCGCCCCCAGACACCCCCGCGGCCCAACCCCCGAGAGCCCGGCATGAGCCGAAAGAAGCTGCAGAAGTTGACGGACACTTTAACCAAAAATTGCAAGCATTGTAAGTAAGCATCGAGTGCTGGACGAGCAGACGTTCTGGGAAGGGCTCCGGTCCTCCTTGGCACTGATGTCCTCGCGGGTACCACCTGCTCAGCCCCCTTTCCGTCTCCAGCCTAAATGCCCGTGGGGCCCCCACTTTACGTCCGCTAAAGAAACGTCTCGAGGGGAATCCCTGGGGCTGCCTTGAGCGGTTACCCTGGCGTGCCCGTGATCTTGAGGATCCGTGGACAGGTATCCAGGCACCTAGCTCTCCACTGCCCTGCATGCGCTGACTTGCTTCTCAACCCTCTTAACTTGCTTTTCCGTTATAGAAATGTTACTTGCACACTGACAGGACACGTGTGGTGTTCGCCCCAGACACACGTATAAAATAAGTAGTGAACCCCCCAGGTTCACGAAAAGTAGGAAACTAACATCCGCCTGCTTTCTAGCTCTTTTTAGAGCAAGTAAACTCGCGGGATCCAAGTCCTGGAGACTTACCAGGAAATCCATAAGGGAAAAACGGTTATCAATAGCTGAACATCCTTCGGAGAGAGGAGTTGAGTGGCACAAAAACCTGTACCTCAGAGCAAGGAAATGTATCCGGAAACCAAAGGGCTCCACAGCGCTAAGCACCCAGTAAAGAATCTGTTCCCGACTCCAGACTTAGACTTTGCAGGTGCTGCTAGGATTGCAAGGTAGAGACTGCAGGCAGCAAAATACGCACTTATTAAAGAGATCTGCTCCAATCACACGTTCTAAAACATGGCCCTAGAATTTCACAGGCAACTTTAGGATTCTATCCAGACTGAAAATAAACAGAACTGTGCTTGGACAAGGAGGCACAGAAGCTATGGAGATGGTTTACAATGAGAAATATGTGTCTGATGGACACACTTATAATTTGTGCTGATTGCAAACCTAATTGCCACTTGAGGAAATAGGAGAAGCCATAATCCCAGGACTACCTCCATTGTGCAAAGGAGGAGCCAACAGTTTCAATGTAGTCCTAGAGATGAAGGATCTAGTGTCTTCTAGTTGTATTTTAGTATCCAGTGTAAGGAGAGGTGAGATGTGCTGTCTCGGTGGAGCGGCGCTGCACCTACGAGTTAGGGTGCGCATAAACAACTGAAGTTAGGAAAAAAGCCACCCTATAATCTAAGGGATTATTATGCTTGTTATAATCTGGTGAGAGTTTTGTTGTGTTGTTGTTTTCCTCAAAATAATTCCATTTCAAGGGGGAAAAAACAGATCTTAAAACATCTAGTGAACATTGTGAATAGACAATACAATGACTGCGATGCTGACTGTGACTTAATCTCGGTCAGTAAGTTTGCAGTCACTCTGTGAACAGTCAAAAGGCAGACGTATTAGAAGGGAAGTGAAAACCTGGCAGGTAAAACGGTCAACTCTTCTTACTTTTGTCCTTACATAAAAATTTTAAAGTGGCCCTTGAAAGCCTGAATGATTACTAGTTAAATTCTATAGAAATAGTTACAAGTCATGGCCATTATAATTAAACCATTATTTTAACAGAGGACCTTTCTCCTAAAGTCAGATTTTCGTTTACTTGCCAGTTGATAATCCTACCAGGATGAAAGGGAAAAATTCTGTAGAATCATAGAAAACACTATCTTAAGTGATTGCCCAGCTAACCTGCCGTTCTACAAATATGACGTGCAGAGTGCATGTAGACCGATCCAAGGATGAAAATCAATTCTTGGATTTCCCTTAGTTTCATTTAGTATTTTATTCTAGAATTTAAGAAACATTGCAGCAAGAAAAACTTTCTTTTGGCTAATCTTGGATCTATTGGGTAATAAATTAAGCTAATATTTGTTCATTTTTATTTCAGCCATAAATGAAAAAATGGCTAATCAACATCCCCTCTGCTAACACTTCATATACATGAACATCATTCTTCGTGCACACTTTTCTTTGTTTTTTTTCATGTTTATTTGACAGAGAGACAGAGCATGAGTGGGGAAGGGTCAGAGAGAGAGGGAGACACAGAATCTGAAACAGGTTCCAGGCTCTGTGCTGACAGCACAGACACAAGGCTCAAACCCACCACCTGTGAGATCATGACCTGAGCCAAAGTCAGAAGCTTAACTGACTGAGCCACCCAGACACCCCTGTGCAGGCTTTTCTTCTCCAGCCACTAACAGCTATTTTGTTTTTAGAGGTTTATGTGTGTGTGGTTAAATATACATAACATAAAATTTACCATTTTAAGTGTACAATTCTGTGGCGTTTCATGCACTCACATTGTTGTGCCGCCATTACCACCATCCATCTCAGAACTTTTTAATCTTTCTCAGCTGAAACCTACCCATTAAACCACAGCTCCTCAGCCCCCCTTCCGCCTGCCCCTGGCAACTGCCATTCTACTTTCTGTGTCTGAAATGTACCACTCTAAGTGAAATAATAACAATATTTGTCCTTTCATATCAGACTTATCTCACTCAGCAGAATGTTACCAAATTTCATCCATGTTGTAGCCTGTGTCAAAATTTATTTCCTTTTCAAGACTGAATACTATTCCATTGTATGCATACACTCCATTTAATTTATCCATTCATCCATCGATGGTCACTTGGCTTGCTTCCCCCTTTTGGCTCTGCGGAATAGCATTGTCATGAACACTGATGTACAACCATCTGAGCCCCTGCTTTCAGTTCTTTTAAGTAAATACCCAGAAGTGGAGTTGCTGGGTCACATAGTTTAATATCTATGTTTAATTTTTTTTTTGAAGAACTGGTATGCCATTTCTATAGCAACTAACCACTCTTTTTTTTTAAGTTTGTTTATTTTGAAAGAGAGAGAAAGTGGGGTAGGGTCAGGGAAGAGAGAGAGAGAAAATCCCAAGCAGGCTTTGCCCTGTCAGTACAGAGCCCCATGTAGGGCTCAAACTCACAAACTGTGGGATCATGACCTGAACCTAAATCATGAGTCTAACACTTAACCGACTGAGTCACCCAGATGGCCCATAACAGCTCTTTTTAAAATAATAACTATTATATTGTTTTCTACTTTTTAATCAATTTTAAAAGATTTTTTAACATTTATTCATTTTTGAGAGACAGAGACAGAGCGTGAGTGGGGGAAGGACAGAGAGAGACACACACAGAATCTGAAGCAAGATCCAGGCTCCAAACTGTGAGCACAGAGCCCAACATGGGGCTCGAACTCACGGAGCTCAGGATCATGACCTGAGCCAAAGCCAGGCGCTTAACCCACTAAGCCACCCAGGCGCCCCCTACTTAATCAAGTTTTTACCAAATATTTAATTTCTCCTAATTTTCAATGTTCCTCCTAAATTGTGTACCCAAAACCAGATATCATGTTCAATCCTGTCTTGACTTGTCGGGTGAGGGCATGATTTTCCAGTCCCACCTGTGTCTTCCTTTATATTCAGACAGGTTTCATCCTTGTGTTTTAAAAATGCTTGGCCATAATTTTGTTTTGTTTTGACACAAAATCTTTCTCATCCGCCACCTATACTTCAAATTTAAACTTACTTTTATGTTCTTAATGCCAGGCAATCACACTTCCAGCTAGTTCCTCAAATAAGAATTAGGACACAAATAATTAGTTGCAATTATGTGCCCGGGCCGGTATACATGTCTGTATATCTATTTTATTTATTTTTTAAATAGTTTATTGTCAGATTGGTTTCCATACAACACCCAGTGCTTCTCCCCACAAGTGCCCTCCTCCCTCACCA
>PJEM01004400.1:54513-132444 GCA_004023845.1 Helogale parvula | reverse complement strand
ATTCATCAGGTGATGGACATTTAGTCTCTTTCCATGTGTATCTATTTTAAATGAAAATTCCCTTCATCAGAAATACTACTGAATACTTGTGTGTTAATTTTCACATCACATACAACAAGGACCATAATGAGTGGTAGAAGATGGGTAAATACTTCTGTGTTGGAAAATAGGTGATTCTGATGTCCAAAATTCTGGCTTAATGATTTCATTAAGGCTGATGTGAAGTGAAAATTATTACGTGGTGTTCAGGAGCTGGTATCTATTTTCAGGAAAAAGTTAAGTTACAAATCTCATAAATGCCTATAATCAAAATGCTGGGGAAAAGTTACCCTTCTTAAACATTATCATGCTTACTTTAATTGCACCTCTGCTACCTTTAAAGTTTAGGATCTGACCCCACAATCATTCTTAAGGTAACTTGGCTAATATCCTTTTCTTCCTATATGTGACTGAGTTTACATCTGTTTAATATTCAAGTCCTATTTGGTGGAAAAGCTGTTTCTCTTATTTTAATGAAGAATCCTCTGTAGTGACCATCAATATTAAATTAACTGTCATCATTCACAAAACAGGATAGTTGTCTGTTTAAAACTAAATATTTGATGGCCTTGATGTTGTTTATAAACTCATTAATGCAAAGTTTAAGTTAGAAATTAAAGATTAAAATGCATTTTTGTTATATCTTAATTTTATTTTTCACAGTTAATACATTTGAAGTGGAATGTCTTATAAATCTTTTTTATAAGTTGGTGGGAGATGTAACAGAGCGTCAAGGTATGGTAATTGGAATAGATCGTAATACATTTCGAAATATCCTACACATGACTTTTGGAATGACAGATGACATGATAATGGACAGAGGTAAGAAGACACAGTATTCAAAACTTGCCATAATGGGGAAAAAAATGTTTGAAGTTTGGACATATTCTTGGTAGGAAGTTTAATGTTCTGAATTTGCAATTTCACTTGAATGTAAAAAATTAATTTGTATATTCACAGGGAAGGATCATAAGGAAGGAGATTCTACCCTCTCTGTGTATTTAAGAAAAGGACAAACTCTAGCTTTTATATCTGAAAACCTAAAATATTTCTATTTCTATTCTACTTAGTAAATATAATAATGAACAGAATAGGCTTAAAAGGACATACAAACTTCTTTACATCATGAAAGGTGTTTCAATAAAGATTAAGTTATAGTCCTATCATGTGATAGCATTACTTTCCTTGAGTAAGAAAAATATAAGGTAATGTATTTTATATTGCTAATATATCAACATATTTAATGTACTAATACATATATTAATAATCATTAATTAATGTATGTAGATACTCAGAATTTTCTTTGTTCCCACAAAATATGAAGGGAAACTGTCAGAGTTTATATAAAAGACCTTCCAATACTGTCTTAATTCCCTCCTTTGTTAGATGAGAATGCTGGACCATCTGATCCTGAAATTTTGTCTAAATTTTAAAAGTGAGTCGCACTAGGGTAAATATACTACTGAGAAAAAATGCATCACAGGCATAACGTTGTACTTCTCTCCTCCCTCAGTCTTCCGAGGTTTTGATAAGGACAACGATGGCTGTATAAATGTATCAGAGTGGATTTATGGATTATCAGTATTTCTTCGAGGAACTCTGGAAGAAAAAATGAAATGTAAGGTTTTTGGTTATTCTATTGCTTTGGACGTTAGGATTAACATATCTAAAGAACTTACCTCTATGTCTTCCAACCTGGCCAGTGAAAAGGTTTGTCTTTTGGTTAGTTGGTCAGAATCCCTCCTAGCAAGTTTAAGTCAATGATAAAAAGTCAAGAGATTCTGAGGAGTAATTCATGCCGAACAAGAAAGCATAAGCGTATACTATACTATACATGCTAACTTTGTACATATGCTTTTATGTATCAACGTATTAAGTATTTACATATTTAGTTACCTGAATTGTTACCCATTGAAGTACTGAACATTGATTCAAGTGTTCTGATTCTTGGCAATTCTTAATTCATTCTGATAACCTCTGCGTAAGGGTCATATTTTAATCAGTTTTCCAAGAGTTTCAAGATGAAATGTTCCAGTCATTGCTCCTTGGTGTGCTTGTTTATAACCAAATGAGTGTAAAGAGTTACTTTCTAAGGGTCGTTGACTAACGTCAGCAAGTGGACGTTAAGCATTTACTATGGAAACTAGATTGCACCACGGCCTTAGGGGTTAACATGAGCATCCACAATACAGACGCTGACCTTGAAAACCGTATCAGAACAAATGTTCCCTTTTGTTCATAATTGCTTATTTTTTTTGAAAGATTGCTTTGAAGTGTTTGATTTGAATGGTGACGGATTCATTTCAAAGGACGAAATGTTCCATATGTTGAAGAACAGCCTTCTCAAACAGCCATCTGAAGAAGACCCTGATGAAGGAATTAAAGATTTGGTTGAAATAACTCTTAAAAAAATGGTAAATATGGGAAATTTAGGGTTTTATGTTGAAATTTACAGGCCATATATGGGATAGAAATAAGAATTCAAATTACAGTAACTGTCAGTGTCAGGCTTGGTAAAATAAAATACTTACACTGTGCCTTTTTTATTATAATATTGAAAATTCTTTTCAGTGTCATTATTTAGCCTCTCATTTTCCCAGCACCTTTCTTCTATCAACACTTGACCAACAAAAGACAGTTTGTATTTGCAGTAAGTATCTTACGTGTTGACTGAGGTATGACTGGTCACCCCCTAGGACCATGATCATGATGGGAAGCTGTCTTTCTCAGATTATGAACAGTCTGTGAGAGAAGAGACCCTTCTGCTGGAAGCTTTCGGACCATGTCTACCTGATCCAAAGGTAATATCGCTTTCACTGGACAGTGACTAACAGGAATCAATATATAACGTAGAATCAACAGCCCAGCACTTGTAGGTTTTGTGACTGAGGGACCAGATGAATTATATCGACCCACAGAGACTAGCTTCTAAGTAGAGAAAGCCCACTGAAGAAGAACTGGTTCATCTCATAGTAGTCTAATGCTGGTTTTCCCATTCAGTAACTCATTCATTCTTGTAAGAAACGATTACTGAAGCATCATGTATTCCAGAAACACAGATTAAAGGCTCCATGTCTGCACTCAAAGGCTAATATTTTCCTGGGAAAGGCCAGCATGAAAATAATTACACAACAGTGTGAAAAGTATTACTATAATAATGACTTGTTCAGTGTCTCTTCAATGCCAGACAATGTCTTAAGCACTGCCCCATATTACCTCATTTAATCCCCCCAACAATGCTATGAAGGAGTTAGTATTATTATCCCCATTTTACAGATAAAGAAACAAAGGATCAGAGAGTTTCGGCAAGTTGCCCCAGGTCAGTCACCAATTATGAAGTGCCCTGTGTGCCCTGGTGCTGGAGTCCATAGAGATATGTGCAGTAGAGTGTGGTGGTGGTCGGGGGCATCGAATCCAGCTGGATGGAATCATTGGTAAATGGCTGGTGGGACAAGGGAGGCTCAGCTGGATTTTAAGCCCATGATGGTTGCAAGATTAAAATAGAGAATAACAATCTAAGCGATGGACTGGCACGTGCGTGAGAGGGAAGGGAGGGGAGAAAGGAGGACTGTGTTAGAAGAGCACTCAGTGTGGTATGAGACTGAGGCTGAGGCTGGACATGCATAGAAGAGCCAAGCCCTGTGGAGCTCAGAGCTTGGATTTTGTCCTGAAGATCACAAGGATTCACTGGAAGATTTTAAGCGGCGGAGTGACGTGATATATAAACATTACGATACACCCAATCTCTGGTTGGCTTCTCCAGCTGCCTACTCAACATGTCCAGTAGATAATCTCAATGAACTCTTGATTTTCCTCTAAAACCCACTTCTCTTCCATCTTCCCTACCTCATTAAATGGCATGGCTGTACACTCAGTTTCAGTCAAAAACCTAAGTCACCCTTAATTTCCCTTTATAGCAGCTCCTACTTCAAAATATGTCCTTGGGGCACCTAGGTGGCTCAGTCAGTTCATGACATCAGCTCAGGTCATGACCTTGCAGTTTTTGAGTTCAAGCCCTGCATCAGGGCCCTGTGCCCTCCTTGCTCTCTGCCTCTCTCTCTCTCTCTTTCTCTCTCTCTCTCTCTCAAAAATGAAAAAATATGTCCTTGAATATAACCTCTCCACATGTCTGATTGTCAACCTAAATCGAGCTGCCACCCAGACACCCAGCCTATATCATTAGCTTTCTTGCTTCTGACGTTGCTCCCTACAAACTATTGTCCATAACACGCAGTATATTTGAAAATACAAATGCTGTCATGTCCCTCTCTTGCTTGAAACCCCCAGTGTGTTCTAATGTCTGTTCAGACCCTGGGTCTCTCTCTAAGCCATGGTCTCCTACTACCTTCCCAATGGAAGATCCCTGCCCCTGGAGCCATTTCAGCCACATAGCTGCTATTCCTGCAGTAGGTGCCTCTGCACTTGCTATAGCTTCAGTCTGAGCAGCCTGTCCCCAGACATCAATATGCCTCAGTGGCTGACTCCATTCAGTCTCCGTGCACATGCCACCCACTGTCTTAACTATTCACTCCTCCCCCTCCCACCTCTACCGCTGCTTCTTTTTGCTTTGTAGTTCTTATCACTATATATAATATATTTACTCATATACTTATTGTCTGTCTCAACACATGGATATAAGCTCCCTGAGGGTAGGAACTTGGTCTTTTTTTTTCACCATATTTCCCCATATACCATGTGTAGGTGCTCAGTAAATGCTGAGTGGATGGACGGATAGATGGGTGGATGGATGGGTCTCAGAAGTGCCTAATAGTGAATTCCATGTCTACCTCTTTTCATCTCCTCAGGAACTACTTGTATCACTTACCTTTCTCTTCACCCTACATCTTCAACCTCTTACCTCACTACTAAATTTTTCCCTTCAGAATTTAAACTTAGTCTTATCTGAAAAATAGTGAGTGGGAGAGAGAAATGAAGGGAAGAGAAGGGCAGAGGAGGAGAGGGGAGGGAAGAGAAGGGAAGGAAAACAGGGAGGGAAGAAGGAGAAGAAAGTACTTTAACCCCAACATACTTCTATTTCCTGTCCAATGGCTTTCTTTTTCACAGTCAAATGTCCTGAGAGAATGGTCTGTATTTGTGACCTACACGACCAAGGCTTCTGCAGCCTATTCCTGAAACTGCTCTCACTGAGGTCACAACACCCTACTTGTTAATAAATCTCAAGGATTGGGCTCTTGGTTTCTTATCTGCTGGCCCACATCCTTCCCGACCCCAGCTCTCAGTGTAGCATCTCAGCTCTGGCCACAGCCTGGACGTGACATCACAAGGCCTCCCGGACTCCAGAGCCCCCATGCACGCATCCTATCACACCGTCCCTGTCGTGAGTTAAGATCGGTTTCTGGCCAAGTGCCCCTGGTTGAGAGCTGTGTCATGTGATCATGCTCATCTTTGTGGCCCCAGACCAAGTGTCATGTTGAAACACAGTCAGCACTGTCCCTGCCCATGAGTGGAAAATGCACGAGTGTCGCAAGATCTTGGTCCCCACTGTTCTTCTTGTAGCTCTTCAAACATTAAGGAGACATACAGAACATTTTGCTTTTCTTACCTTTGGGGTAGTCTGTACTAATTTGAGCCCATTTTTTACAGAGTCAGATGGAATTTGAAGCCCACGTTTTCAAAGATCCAGATGAATTCAATGATATATGAATACCTAAATGTCTGTGTTGTCTCAAGTGAGTAAAAAAGGAGGTGCATACGTATTGTTTATTTTTTCTATTTATCTCGGAAAAATGATGTTGAATTGTGTGTTTGGGATGGGGGATGGGGCTCACCAACATGTATCATTTAACTTTGGTGGAAGATGCAAGTGAATAAATGGAAGACAAGAAGCCCCATACTAAATGTTGGATTGGGCAAGACAAGTTAACATTGTCAAATATCACATGTCTGTGAACTATCATAACACAGAGATTAGATAATCATGAATTTTTGAGGCAAATATTCTTCATATCAGAAAGATGCTGGGTATACATTTAAAAATCAGTGAAACCACTGGGTTTCCTTTGGAGCAATAAAAGACCACATCAAAAGAAGAAAAGGAGGGGCGCCTGGGAAGCTCAGTCAATTCAGCGTCCAGCTTCGGCTCAGGTCATGATCTCGTGGTTCGTGGGTTCAAGCCCCGCATCCGGCTCTGTGCTGACCGCTCAGAGCCTGGAGCCTGCTTCTGATTCTGTGTCTCCCTCTCTCTCTGCCCCTCCCCCACTCATGCTCTGTCTCTCTCTGTCTCAATAATAAATACAAAAATAATTTAAAATTTTTTAAAAAAGAAGAAAAGGATAAAGGATATTTAGCATTTAAACGCCTCTCCGTGAGGCATGGAGGGATGTTCAGAAAGCTGCGAGCAACATGGAACCTCCTTCAACACGATGCACATTATTGTTGGAGGCGTTGTCAAAATAGCCTGTGGAGACAGTAGGCATCTGAAGGCAGAGGTCCTGCACCCATCTTTGTGTCTGTCACAGTGGTTAGGACAGTCTCCTGCACAGAATGGGTGCTGAGTAAACACCATGGATGGAAGAGTACAAAATGCTGCAATGTAAATTCAAACCCTTGGTGAGCAGAAAAGGAAGGAAAGGATATTTCTGTACATAGTGCATGATGTGGCCATGGCTTTCAGTCTATCTCTGGAGTCAGCCCGAGGCTCCTCACCCCACTGCAGTTGGTCGCTAAGCCCCCTCTCTTCCCTGGCTCCCTCTGCCTCTCCCCTTCAGCCCCATCCCCCCACCTGGGTGCGCCTCAGTGTCACCCCCCACCTCTTGGCGTCCTCTCAGGCCCCCCTTAACAGGGAGCAGGTCGCATCTCATCCCCCCAGCCATGAACCCCTGAAGGCAAAACTGCTTCCTCTCTGCCTCCCACGACCCTCCAGGTGCCTGTCGGGTAGACGCACCCTGAGAAAGAGCCGGCCCACTTGGGCTCCGGTAGCTATTGCGCACCCCTTTCTTACAAGCATGGAAGCAGCTGAGAGAGAATTATGCAGATACCCCGATGTCCATATTTAAACATCCAGAGGCTACTTGGGGCATTAAATCCCTTTTGTTAACATATGTATTAAGTTTAAGCAAAAGACTAACTTGTGTAAAAACATGTACTGCTACAAATAAATGCAATAAGTGACTCCATGAAATAAAATACTTACTGCCTAAGTATTTTCTTAAAATTTTAGATTCTTACATAGATGGACCTTGACACAATTTTTCTGTCTTGGGTAGGTATAAACAGTGGAACACATAATGCTTTTAATTTTTAAAAATTATATTTTTCTGATTACAAAGTAATAGAGCTTCCCTGAAGACTGCTTTAGAAGTTTAGGAAATTAAAAAATAAAATTAAAATATTTGTTAGTACTCTGGTATAGATTCCTTTAGGGTTTTAAAAGACATTTATAGGTACTGCTATGATTTGCCTTGAGTATACCTAGAGATTTGTTTAGATGATTGCATTGAAAACACTCTTTCGTAAGCTGCTTTTTTTTATGGACCACCCTCTCGTGGCATTTTCTCAGAGCAACTTATATTTGTCTGCAGCGTGACTTGCAATGGCCACCTGGTCCATGACGACAGACTTGATTAAGCCACTTCCTGTCACTGACATTTGAATTGTTCCCACATTTTTTTTCTTTTTACAAATAATTTCCAAAGTAAACCGTCCTCGTAAATGAATCTCTTCACATGCATTAGTGCTTGCGTCCTCGGGGCGCGTCTGTAAATTGCACGCTGGGTTGTAAGCCTGGCGTTGAGGTTCCTGCTGTGCATGGTGCACCGGCTGCCAAGTCCACTTCTCTGTGGTACACGTTCCAGTGTCCTTGCTGATGGTGTGGACCATGACTGGCCACGGTTCATATTTATCATGTCAAGAGCTATTCCTAAAATATTTTTTAATGTTTATTTACTTTTGAAAGAGAGAGAGAGAGAGAGAGACAGAGTGTGAGTGGAGGAGGAGCAGAGAGAGAAGAAGTTGCAGAATCTGAGGCAGGCTCCAGGCTCTGAGCTGTCAGCACAGAGCCCAAGGCGGGGCTCGAACCCACAGACCGTGAGATCATGACCTGAGCCAAAGCCAGACGCTTAACTGACTGAGCCCCCCAGGTGCACCTGTAAGGAGCTAATCTTATACATCTGCACCTAAACTTTTTGTTGTAGACTGTATAAAAATGGACTTCCTTGTGAATGACCCTAATTTATTAATTGACATTATTTAACACTAAAAAACCTTTTTAGAAAAGTCTAGATAATTTTGGTAAAACTTAAGATGCTGTCAGGACTTGACTGTAAGGACTCACGAGATCTGTTGGAGAGCTTCCCCGAATATCACAGGGCACCCCCACCCTGCTGCCGCTCTTCCCATCTGCCCAAATCATTTCCTTCTGTGACTATATCTGGACTTCCGGATTCTCTTAATTGTACTACTGTAACGACTCACAAATGAGTTTAGCACTGAAAATTCTTTCAACCTAATAGCAGGGTCATCCGAGTACACAAAACGCCTTTGAGGAAAAGCCCTCTTTCCTCTCGCCCTGAGCTCGGCAGCCTCCCCTGCCTGCCTGCGGCCGGCTTCCCTGACTGCAACCCCCAGGTACAGCCAACTTTGCTCCATCCCATTTTGCCTGCCTCTGAGGGGCTGGGATAGGACCACGGATGGGCTGAATGTTGCCTTCCTCTCCCAGGCTTCTCCAAACATTGGCTTCCCTTCTCCCAGGGCCCTAGGATGACCAGCAGAGAGCCAGCCAGGCCCCTCTGGGACACATACACTTGCCGCGCTCACAGTGTGGAGCGAGTCTGTCTGGGAAACAATCAAGTACATGTTTTAAACTACAGGATTCAAAACCACCACCGAAAACTGGTCATCCTGCATTCTTAACCTGCAGATGTCTTCATGTACAAGACTGCACTTGTTCAGAAGCCACGCCTGCAGTTGCCTGCATCATAAAGTCATCCAAAACATTTCCCAGGTTCCCACTTGGTGAGGCGAGCGCAGTATGAGCTTGGCTACCCTCCCCTCACCGGCCTGTGTTGTAAACGGAGGACCCAGCCGCGCGGCTGTGTCCCCCCTTCCCTGTCTGGGAGCACAGTGACCGTCCCTCTCCTGCCCTGCTCCACCTCCCCCTGAAGTTGTATCATTTTTAATTAAAGGACATTGTTAAAGGGAACTAAAGTAAAATGTACTTTGAAACTGTGGAGACAGCCGTGTCTGGGAAAGGCTCTCTGCACCACTCCATGGATGGCCCATTTCTGCTGACTCCATTTTCTATGTGTCCTTTCCCTCACGGACTCACCCCAAAGTCTCCCGTTGTTCAGAGTGGGTGGTAACGCTCTCCTAGCATGGCCAGGAAAGGAGGGCAACTGCATTTGACACGGAGAGATTATTGTAAACAATCCATAATAAAACAGACACTTAACCTATGCATATGTTAATTACCACTTAGCAAATCTTGAGGGTTGGTTGGTAATATTTCAAAAAGAGGGAGAAACAATACATTTGTCTTTCCTGATTCAGCGATCATGTTCTCTGTTGGGGGAAACAGACGATCTCTTTAAATGTTTTCTAGTCTCAGTTACTATTGAAGGAGAAGCCAACCAATACATACCAAGCAGATTCAAAGTCCCTTCTCATGGGATATCTTCTCTAGGAAACTTGCTCAGGTTTGGAGGGGAGGGAAAAAAAGGAAGGAAATTTCCCACGTGAAACAAAGCATGCTTCCACATTTGAAATGTCTTTATCAGAGTGCCATTAGCCTGAACAGTGGTTAACTGCTCACAGTTCCATCATTGGTAATTTGTGGCTTTCTCTGTACCTCCTGCCTCCTACCTAATCCGTCAAGAAAATATTCCTCCCCCTAAGACACACATCCTCTTGTTTATTTTTACCTCCCTCCTCCTGTTGAGCTCCACACTACTCCTATTATGTGGCCCCAGCCAGACTCACAGAGAGTTCCCTGGGTAAGAAGCTTGTCAACTTAAAGGGCATTTGAATAAATTGGGTGAAATACAGGCTTGTCCTCCCCGTAACCTGAGGTGCACCTTCCTGTCTCCTGTCCCTTCTCCAAAGTCCTCACAGGGACCAAGGCCATACCTCAGCAAAGAGACAGCAGCGGTGAGCCTGAATATGGAGAATGGCTTGCAAGGAACCAGAGGAATTTACAAGTTCTCCTTGCAAGAGACATTCAGAGCCTGAGTCACTCCCTCCTGGTAGGAGTGATTAGCTGCAAAGCCCAGGGCAGTCCACAGGAGTAATTAAAACCATTTGGTCAAGTCTTCTGTAACGATTCCTTCAGAAATACAATATAATCGGAAAGTGGGAGAAAACCATCCCTGCAATCTCAATAATACTTTATACAAAAACCCAATGACACTTTTGTTCCAGGTTTTATGCTCAGCGCTTTAAATCTATCATCTCACTACTTTCTCACAACTATCCTAAGAGGCAAATATGAACGTTACTTGCTTCTTTTATCCTACAGATTGAGGAAAAAGGAGTTTCAGAAAATCAAGAAACTCCCTCCATGCCCTACCCTGGTAAGGAACAAAGTCAAGACTCAGGTTTCATTTGGTTCTAACATTGAAGATCATTCTCTAAAGCAATATGTGTTCTTGCCATAGCTCCCCCTGAGGTTTGACGTAACAGCACTCCTGCCTCCAATCCGCAGAACCCCCTCCCTGGCTCCCTGGTGGTGCTGATGTGTGCCCCACCAGCAAGTGAGACCACTGACAGCTCTCTCCCGGGCACCAGTCTCATCTGAAGCACACTGAAGTTTTCTTTCTGTAATTGTGGTTTCTCATCTGGATGGAGAGGTATGCCTGTGTCTGGTACCAGCAGGAATCTAGACATTGGGCTGGGACCTTGCCTTGTCAAAGTCCACATGTGGCGAATGGGGCTCGTGAATGGTGGCCAAGCCATCAGTGGGGTTCGTGAACAGAAGCCAGACCATCAGACCTTGTGACACTACGGTCAGGACAGGGGAAAAAGTGAGGTGAGAGTCAGCGAACCACAGAGGGAGAAAGCTGAGGCTGAGACCGTTGCTGGCTTGTGACAAGAAAGACAGATGTCTCTCTGGAAGGACAGGAAAGGCAGGACTCCTCAAATGGAGAAGGACAAATAATGGTTCCTGGCCCTCCTGGGTGGTGCCAAAGAAAGATGCCCATCTGAAGAGACTGCCAGTGACGGACGGCTATGATTCAGTGGCAGACACTGGCAGTTTTGATGTGGCCCTTGCTGGGTGCCCGTGACTGGCCCAAGGATTCTCATCGAGGTGTAGCTGGATTTGTAGCCCAGCCTCAGCAGCGCTGTAACAGCTCCAACTCCTCTGTCACAAGGCCTCACATGGCACTGCACAGGTCACATGAGCTTAAGAAGTCTGATGTAAGTACGGGCGCCTGGGTGACTCAGTCAGTCGAGTGTCCAACTCCAGCTCGGGTCAGATCTCGCCGTTTGTGAGTCTGAGCCCCACATCAGGCTCACTGCTGTCCGTGCAGAACCCACTTCAGATCTCCTGTCCCCTTCTCCCTCTGCCCCTCCTCTGCTCACACTTTGTCTCTCTTTCTCTCTCAAAAATAATAAATAAACATTTTAAAAGTGTGATACAAGTGAAAAGTGGTATATATATTGATGGGGACCACCATACTTATCAGTCATCCAAACCAAAGATGCTGAGAGAGAAAGGAGATGCTAATAGTTACAGTAGGAGAATGCAATCCCACCCATTTATATGCTGTAGATTACTAAAATTCCATTTCATGCAAAATGGAATAATGCCTACTCTTGGTGTCTCTACATCACAGGGTTTTTGCAAGAATTGAATGAGATAATGTCTATGGTATTATTTTTATAAACTGAAGCATGACATAAATACATATACTGATATCAGTATGTGCTGGATAGTGGAGTCCATGCCCTGCATTGGAACATGTCTGTGTCTCCGTAGGAGCTCATATATAATGATCCAGTAAGGACACCAATAACCTTGAAACGAGATCCATTTGATGAAGTGTGTGACATTGCTCAAGCCAGTTAAAGAAAGTTGAAGGATATCTCTAAATATATCTTTAATAAGTTAAATTCACAGAAATGAATCTCATCACTTAGTGAGAATAAAACTTCAGTGTAACCAACACTGGAATTTTCATGACTGGAGTTATTAGTGAAATTACTTCTCTTGTAAACACACACACACACACACACACACACACCCATCTCTCTAATAACAAACTCACAGACATTCACATGGTAGTTTATTCTATTTAGCAGACGCATTAGAGTGTCTTGAATTTGTCTCCCATCCAGTCAAGATGCCACTAGTTCTAACGCAATGAGTGCCATCCTGCTAATGACTGCAGTCCCGATGAACCACATTCGAGGCCTGATGTGTTTGTTATGCAGGCTCTAATGGACTGACGAATTAGAGAGAAAGTAGTAGATGCCGGGCTTGTGTGAAAGGGCAGAAGTCAGAAACCCAGGAGCAAACGCGAACTCACTTCCAGGCTACATGAGCTCCGGCCAGGAAAGTTCACACCTCGGTCACCGTGCTGCGTTCTTAAATTGGTGAGTGTAAATTTGACTAAGGGCAAAACAGGCTGCTGTCCTACCTGAATTTCTAAACATCCCTGTAGTTTGATTCGTGTGCACGCAGGAAAGAACGCAGCAGCCTTAGGAATCACAGCCAAGTTACTGACTAGGAGGTGGGTGCGCACTCCTTATTTCCAAGGACCCTGGAAGTCATGTTTGGACTTACACGTGATGTGCGCATGGAGCTACCTCCAGTATCTGCAGAGCGCACGCAGGCAGCAAAGGGATCTGGAAACAAGGACATTGTCCCTGCCTGCAAGGAGCAAACCATCTGGGGAATCCGGCTTGCTGTTGTCCTGGAAAACAGGAGAAGGAGGTTGCGGAAAGGAGGAGGAAGAGATGGAAACTAAAATAGATGAACTGAGTAGGCACAAAGGTTTTTCTGCAATGATCTTTTTTTTTTTTTTTTAAGAAAACAGGGAAGCTGGACAGTGCAGGGGGTTGGTGCTTGTCTCTCTTCTGTCCTGTTACTACAGAAAATCAGAAGTCGGGGAGAGGAGGCACAGTGTGTGTCGGGAAGTCAGGGCAGAGCAGGATGTGGAGCAGGCCAGGGCCTGCACGCCCAGCACGAGGTATGTGGCTGAGAGGCAGGGAGCTGGCCCGCGGCAGGTGCAGCGCAGCCAGTGCCCGTCGGCCCCAGGAAAGGAAAACCTGCAGGTGCAGTTGGGACATGTCCTGAGCCTCCAAAGCCACGCGTTTTTCTGAATAGCTGTCCTATCTTCATTGTCTGCCTGCAGGATGATGGTTTGCTGTGGGGGGCCGGGCGAGAGGGCGGGGTTTGGTGGAGTCTCCAGTTCAGGCGGCTTTGCTGACGCACGCGGGCTGCTCCAGAAGTGAGGCGCAGTGGGAAGAGGTTGAGACCCGGGCACGGGCAGCGTTGATGGGGGGGAGGACGGGCAGCGTTGATGGGGGGGAGGACGTGCCCTGCCAGCCCCTCGCAGCCCTGGGCGCCCTGGGCGGGCTCTCCTTCCCCAGAGCCTGCGGTGGAGCCGGAGTTGAGTGGCTCCCGGGCAGCGCTGCCCCCCACCCCATCCTCTACATGGGGCGCGTCTCCTTCCTCCCTCGGCGTCCGTGGGTGAATGACTCCCTTAGCACCCCAGAACTCAGTGCTCCGCGGCCTGAGGACTTCCGGTCGCCACGCGGATTCTCTCTGCACACCCCAGGAGCCAAGGCAGAGCCGCAGCCGCAGCCGGGCTCGTGTCTGTTTTTAAAGGGTCTCGAGCCATTCTCACGCCCTGTGATCAGAGGCACGTTTGCAAATAAGCAGCTGTCATGTTTAACTGGAAACAAGAGAAAGAAATGGAGCTATGTGTGTTTTGCACATTCCCAATGTGGTCAAGGAGAAACCCCCACCCTGCTCAGAAAAGGTCTGTTAGAAACGGGGTGAGGCCGGTGTGTTAGATATGAGAGTTCGTATGCTTTTGGACATTTAGGGCAGAGGTACAGCCGTTGCAGCAGCAATGCCCATGACCAAAGGAGGAGGAGCGACGGATGTGAGGTAAGGAACTGGTCCACGACTGGATGTGCACCCAGGGAAAAGATCCAGTGAGCCAGAGAAGGCAGTGCTGGGCCTGAAGACGCCTCCAGAACAACAACTAGAGAAACAGCAAGGAGCCACCTGGGCCCTTGGTAACGGCACGCACAGAGCCGTGCAGGCTGTGGCAGGCCCACAGCGCAGCCTCGGGAGAGAGGCCCCAGCGGAGGGTGGGCAGGTAGAGGTGCTCCTCGAGGGGGCAGAGGGGGTACCGGGACGCGGAGAGGCAGGCAGGTGTCCTGTGAAGCCACGGGCCGGAGGGACCTGACATTTGCTGGGCCCCTGGAGCTGCAGGGGGGCAGGCGGCCTCGGGGGCCGGGAGAGGAGCACCCACAGCAGAGGGCAGAGATCACTCTGGGTCGAATTCCTCCTCTCTCAGGGGACGCGCTGGCCGCCCCACACCTCCCCCTCTCATTCTTGGCCTGCCTCAGTCCACCTGGGGCAGGCAGGCGGCTGCTGTGACCACATGCCCTGTCGGGACCTGTTGCTTCAAGGGGAAGAATGCAGGATAGCAGATCCTTTCAAATGCGGAAAGGGGAGAGCCCTGCTCCGGGGCCGTGGGCGTGAGTAGTTATCGCACAATATCAGAATATAGAGCAATTTAAGACTGGACCTCGGGACACAGGGGGTGGAGGCCTGGCAAGCTAGACCTAGGCTCTTTGATCCTTGAACGCAACAAACCAGAGGTGGTGGGACTCCTCTGTCTCCCACCCCCGGGGAGTCGGTGCAGCACAGCACCCTCTCTGTCTACTGTTTCCCATTTTTTAATGTTCATTTATTTTTGAGGCAGAGCACAAGTTGAGGAGGGGCAGAGAGAGGGAGACACAGAATCTGAAGCAGGTTCCAGGCTCCGAGCTGTCAGCCCAGAGACCGACTTGGGGCTTGAACTTGTGAACAGAGTGATCATGACCTGAACCAAAGTCAGACACTCAACCAAATGAGCCACCCAGGTGCCCCACAGCACCCCTTTTTAGCAAGGCTTTCGCTCCTGTATGAGCTGGAGGGCCCCTGGGACTTGTCCAACCCCAGAACTCAGGGCTGCGCCCCAAAGACTGAACAAACGTAGCTTCTGGTAGAGCGACCCTCCTTCAGGACCGTGCACCACACCCCCACCCCAGAGACCTGTGCATACGCCTGGAAAGGTCACACAGCCAGGGTTCCGGGCAGGCTCTGTAGTCAGGCAGAGCTGACCACTGCTCTCACCACCTGCCCACATGGCTCAGGACAGATGCCTGACCACTCTGCCTTACTTTACATGATCGTACTGTGGGGGTCAGCAGGACATCTGCCACATGGGTGTAAATACCTGAGTGGATTAAAAGCACTTGAAAAGGTGCCTGGCACATAATAGATGCTCAATAAATGTTGGCTCCTATAATTATTAGATACAGGTGACCTATTATGTAAAGACTGTATGCTTTGGCTGCATTTCATGAATCTTGTACCTGTCTTCTTATTCAGTGTCATGATTTCCAGAGTAGCTGTAGTATCAGTTACTCCCTTGGTTACCCCTTACGGCATTTAGACAGCACTGAGTTAAGTGCCACTGGCTGCTGGGTCTGTTGCAGCTCCTGACCGGGACTGGAATTCCTCCAGGGGCCGGCACCCTAAGTGGGCATGCCTGGAAGGCGCCAAGGCAGGTGCAGTTCAGCTGCCATTAAAAGGTAATTAAGATTCCTCAGCAAACGAGGCAAAAATACCTTCCCTGCAAAAATTCTCAGCCAAGTATGCTGCAATGCTCACCTCCTAGCTGTAATCAGAATCCCCATGGGTTGAACATGCAGGGGGTTTCTCCTCACAAAAATAGTATCTGAGAGGCACACAGGCTACTTCTAAGGAATCCTTTTTCTTTTCTTTTTTAAATTGTTTTAATGTTTATTTATTTTTGAGAGAGAGACAGAGACAGAGAGGGAGGGAGACAGAATCTGAAGTAGGCTCCAGGCTCTGTGCCATCAGCACAGAACCTGACACTGGGCTTGGACCTATGAGCTGTGAGATCATGATCTGAGCCAGAGCTGGACATTTAACCAACTGAGCCCCCCAGGTGCCCCAGGAATCTTTTTCCTCTCTGTTATTAACCCCCAAACGACAATCCATTACTACATGAGTTTCAGTGTGCTTTCTTATCTAGCCTTAATTTAAGCTACCGTTGTTGTGTGTGTGTGTGTGTGTGTGTGTGTGTGCGTGCACACCCATGAACGCGCTCGCACACACACACCTGCACTCACCCGTCCATGCAGACTTTCTTCTCTCCAGACCTCCCAGGTCTTCACTGCCCCGCTCCACCTGTTTCCGCAGCGACTTGCGTGTCTCCCGTTGATCATGTGCTTTTCTCTTTCTGCTGATCTCTCCTCTTGTTAACCGTTTCTAGTTACTTCATGGAAGATGGTGTGGAAATAAACCCCACCTGGGGCTCAGAAAATAAAGGTGAGCTGGACACAGTCTTGGGATCACAGGAACTGAATGCCTCTGGGACTTTGACTACAACCTTCAGACCAAAGTCCTCGTCTCTGACTCCCTGAGGCCCGTCCACAAAAGCAGTGCTTTTCTGTGTTACAGCAGCAGTGGATGCAGGTGAGCTCGCTGCCTCGTGCCCAGTGCCCAGTGCCGAGAGGATGGGGAAGGAAACCTGAGTCAGTCAGGCCACACAACTCTACATGGTATGCAAGCGGGCTCCTTAAATCCTGCTGCTTGGAAGAAGCCTGTATCCCTGAGAACCAGAAGCAGTTAGTGCCGACATGGGGTGAGGACAGGAGTCCGTATAGACGCAGAGACAGATGCTGCCCTTCCACGGGTGATGCCAAGACGGATGCATGTGAGGGGAAGGGGCAAGGAGATAGACAAAGCAAAGAGGAGATGAGGGGAGGCAAGAGAGGGAAAAGTAAACGAAAAGAAGAGGGAAAGAGCAGCATGAGCCTCAGCCTTATCTAGGGATTGCCAGGTGTGTGGTATAGGAAAACAAAGATGTGTTTTACCTTCTCTAGGAGAAGCCACTACTGATGGACACGAGGGGAACTAGCTAAGCACAGGCTCCAGGAATAATAAACAAACCAGACTTGAGGCTCTGTAGGGAGCAGGAAGTGGCCGCCTTGCTCACAGTAGTGTCCCCGTGCCTCCCACACTCATGGCTCATGGCCCAACTTGATAAACCTGGGGCGGGTAGGAATGGACGACCTGCTTTCAGGTTTCCCGCTCCCCTGGTCATAGCAGGAATGACATGGGTGGCAAGGTGGGGATAGAGATGGGAGGGCCCAGAGTGAGCACCGCAACTGCAGGCCCACGCCTCAGCACAGGTGCAAGCATGCGTCCATCCACGGATCTCCCTTCTCTCTAGAGGGTAAATCTGCTCATACTGAGGACCCATTTGGCCACAGAGCATCTGTTCTCCACTGTCTGTAGAGCGGCAGTAGCTCACAGGGACCTGGTTAGAATGCAGAGTCTCGAGGGCACCTGGGGGGCTCAGTCGGTTAAGCGTCCAGCTCAGGTCATGATCTCATGGTTTGTGGGTTCGAACCCCACATCGAGGTCTGTGCTGACAGCTCAGAGCCTGGAGCCTGCTTTGGATTCTTTGTCTCCCTCTCTCTCTGCCTGTCCCCACCTCAAGCTCTGTCTCTCTCTGCCTCAAAAATACATAAACATTAAAAAACGAATGCAGAGTCTCGGGCCCCACCAGCCCTGCTGAGTAGGAGGCCTCCTTCCCCTGGATCCTGTGGCGAAGCATAGGCATGAGTAAGAAGGCTGGCTCTGAAGGTCGACCAAGCAGAGCCCTCAGTAAAGACTTTACAAACATCACACACTGCAAAAGAAATCACTTATTTGACCTACAGAAATGAGAACTAGGGTTTGATTTCATTGCACTGAGTCCTAAACGAACAACAAAAAATGGGGAGTTGATTTAATCCAAATACCAATCTAATTTTACTCATATCCAAAGAAGTTTTTTTTTTTTTTTAAAAAAGGAAATGGTCTTTCTTGTAGCCAGAAATAATTTGGTAAGACATGAAGAAGAACGCCTTGATAGATCGTCAGTCCAACAATAGCATGTGTGTTTTCCCTCACTGGAATGTTTGGAGCCAGCCTAAGGATGGCAGTCTGAATGGCTGAGAAGATCATGGGCTTACGGACGAGGAAGGAAGGAATCTGGGATGATGTGAAGGCCTCCGGTAGATCTATTACTTAAAAGACTTTACCTCAATGTGTACATCACATGGACACAGTGCCCTCCGTGCCTTGCATCCACGTGTATGCACACTCACTCGGCCAGGTCAGGAGCGACATGGGGCGCTGAAGACGTCCCAGAAACCCCTTGGTGTGTCATATCTTCAGTGCAATCAACAGTGTCCTCTGGTGTGTTGAACAGCATGGCCCTCATCCTCAGCAATTTGTGGTTTGCTGTGTACTCATGCCATGATTTAATCCCTCAAGAAAATATTCCTCCCCCGAAGACACACATCCTCTTGTTTATTTTCACCTCCTCCCGCCTGTTCAGCCCACACTGACCCCATTATGTGGCCCAGCCCCCCACACAGGGTTTCCTGCCTGAGGGGTTGTCCGCCGAAGGGACATTTGAACAAACGGGTGAAACCTGGGCTCCTCTCTGCCTTCTGCCTGACACTCACTTCACAGCCTCCAGCTCTGCCACCGTCACCCAGGGACTGTCACCACCGGCCAGGCACAGGGTGCAGCGTTCTCCCAGCCCTCCACAAAATGGAGTTCAAAGGAAACACAAATGCCTAAGTAAAAATAATTCCAATGAAGCAGGAAACCAGACTTTAACCTCCTGTCATTGGAGAATATTTTCATTACTTTAATCACTATCTGGGCCAGAAGAGTTATGCCCTGTGCTTACTCATTAATAGCAAAATCTTCACATTGTTCTAGTACCAGGCAACATATCACAGAAGCAATATTATTAAAGCCATACCGTCAAATCTTCACGAATGAGTCAGACAGGTAGTTAGCAGAGCTCGGAGGAGCGGGGCCGTCTGGGAGTGAGGAGAGAGGTCCGTGCCTTCGCCCATGCTGCTTCTTTCTTGGGGTTCCTCACCTTGTCTTTCTGAACAGTTTCATTCCTGTAGATTTCTCTTAGAATTTGAAACAAATTATTGAAATTTTCAAAGAAGGTTGAGTAGCAAAGAGCATTTGATTTTACAAAGAGCTGATGTAGGAGCTCTGATAGAGAAGCATGACCAGCCCCCTCCTCAAAAGAGACTGTGAGCCCCACCAAAGTCCTGTTTCCCTGGTTGGTGTTATCTCTCTTCCAACATCATGCACTGTGTGGACACAGGTTAAACCCATGTATGTCAGATCAGTTTGTGTCTTGGAAAACCGTAATAGGGACAGGAACTGAGAGCAGCGGATTGGATGAAGGCAAGTGAGGGCCCACCACGAACTCGGGCAAGAAGGGGGCCAAGGGAGCAGTGCTTGTCTCTCTTCTGTCCTGTTACTACAGAAAATCAGAAGTCGGGGAGAGGAGGCACAGTGTGTGTCGGGAAGTCAGGGCAGAGCAGGATGTGGAGCAGGCCAGGGCCTGCACGCCCAGCACGAGGTATGTGGCTGAGAGGCAGGGAGCTGGCCCGCGGCAGGTGCAGCGCAGCCAGTGCCCGTCGGCCCCAGGAAAGGAAAACCTGCAGGTGCAGTTGGGACATGTCCTGAGCCTCCAAAGCCACGCGTTTTTCTGAATAGCTGTCCTATCTTCATTGTCTGCCTGCAGGATGATGGTTTGCTGTGGGGGGATGGTCAGGAGGGCGGGGTTTGGTGGAGTCTCCAGTTCAGGCGGCTTTGCTGACGCACGCGGGCTGCTCCAGAAGTGAGGCGCAGTGGGAAGAGGTTGAGACCCGGGCACGGGCAGCGTTGATGGGGAGGAGGACGTGCCCTGCCAGCCCCTCGCAGCCCTGGGCGCCCTGGGCGGGCTCTCCTTCCCCAGAGCCTGCGGTGGAGCCGGAGTTGAGTGGCTCCCGGGCAGCGCTGCCCCCCACCCCATCCTCTACATGGGGCGCGTCTCCTTCCTCCCTCGGCGTCCGTGGGTGAATGACTCCCTTAGCACCCCAGAACTCAGTGCTCCGCGGCCTGAGGACTTCCGGTCGCCACGCGGATTCTCTCTGCACACCCCAGGAGCCAAGGCAGTGTCACAGCCACCGCTAGGGCTCAGGACTTCAACCTGTCTAGGAGGGCTCTCCTCTCTCCTGATGTCTACATGACATTGAAAACTCACACAGGGACCCTGCCCCTAACACACAGCTTCGTTCTGCCCTCTGCTTCTCCAGAAGGCTTGATCCTTAGACAATGTTTAATATTTCTGTCTGTAATTTTGTGAGAAAATGGGAAATGTTGCCCTAAACTAAGCCACCTAAAGTTGAGAAGGTAAATGTGAAGTTCCATAGCAGTAGCATCACCATTCACTCTCTTAACCCCCTCAGTTCTCTGAAAGGGAAGATCAGGACCTCAGAAGGAAGGGTCAGCATGGCCTCTACGTGGCATGGTCTCCAGCCAAGGCCTCAAATCACCCTGCTGTCACTCTCTGCTATTTTCTTTTTTTCTGTTTACTTCTTTCATGGGTTTCTCCTACCAGCATGTAACGTGTAGACCTTGCCAGTATGAAAGTTGTCTTCACTGACGTCTTACGTAGTAGGCACTCAATAAATATTTGTTGACTGACTGAATCCCAAGACAGGCGCTATGGGAAAACCATTCTTTTTGTATTGGATCTCAAAGGAGTTTGTGAGCTCGGGGTAGCGTTGCCTTTCGAGGAAGCTGATACGACACTGTTGTGTGTTCAGCAGTACAAAGTGAGGGCTGACCTCACGTTCCTCGGTCTGCAGCAGTCCTGAGGCCCCGTGATTTATTGTATGAGCTCATGAGCAGGGACAGTGTTGTTACTCTACCCATCACCACACGGGCTTCAGCCGCATCCTGTTTGTTTGGCCAGCAAGAAAAATTGAACATGGCCCCGTAGGTAATAAAGTGAGTTAACCGGGGACACTCACATACCTGGGAAAGTTACAGGGATAAGTATTTCTCTGCCTGGATAAGAATAAGAGCTGAGTTGAGGCCTTTCCTGGAACTCTATACATGGAAGTTTATTAAATGGACTGTATCTTCCAAATAAACAAATGTTCCAACTGATGGTGGCTCAGTCGGTTAAGTGTCCAGCTTCAGCTCAGGTCATGATCTTATGGTTTGTGAGTTTGAGTCCCACATCAGGCTCTGTGCTGACAGCTCGGAGCCTGCATCCTGCTTTGGATTCTGTGTCTTCCTGTCTCTGTGCCCCTCCCGACTCGCGCTCTGTCTTTCTGTCTCTGCCTCTTTCTGTCTGTCTGTCTCTCTTGAAATAAACATTAAAATTTTTAAAAATAAAAAACAGACTCCAAGTGAGGTGCAGAGTAAGTTTAATAAAGGTTATTCTATTGATACAGCTACAGCGAGCTGTGGCAATCTGCTAAGGAAAAAATATTGTTGTAAAACTTAAAAATTGGCCTGTCCGATACTCTGTGATTGCTAAGATGAGCCCCCACAGGGAGGGATCTGATTGCTTCCAGAGGATGATGACTCTTCTGCTGTTCCAAGCCCTGGGTACAGTGAAAATGTTGAGCTTCTAATCTCATCATTTTCAGTTCATGGCTAGCCACAGAATCTTAACTCTCAAAAGAAGGAAATGTATAGGTCAACACGATTAGTAATTAGATGGTAAAGGCTGCCCTGACTGGGGATAATCTTCCATTCTTAGCAGTCATCTGTTGCATTTTAGAAGTGGAAAGTGTCTAAAGCTAGGAGACCGTCCGAGGGCAGTTTGGTGCTTCTGAAAGGTGGCCCGGTTCTCGGCATGTCCTGGAGGACTTTCATAAGACAGCTGGCTTTGGGAGGTCCTTCAGGCTGCTGTGGCCATGATGCTTACACAGCCAGCCCACCAGAGTCCTGTCACCACCAGTCCATCTTCAGAAATGGCCTTCTTTCCACCCCTTCCTCCCTGACAAACTCCACTTACCCTTCACATTAAATTTCACCTCCACTGTGAACCCTCCTGCTCTCGGCCAAGAGGTCTGCACCCCACCTCACCTTTATCATGGAGTCTGTGGCACAGACCTCTCTTATGGTATCATAGAACATTGATCTCTTTTGTCAACTTTGATTTCACACAGGCCAGGGAAGTAATTCACTTCAGTGCCTTCGTCTGACGTATGATAACTCTCCATTAAAGTGACAGATACATGAAGAGTGTTCTCAGACCAAATTCATCAGTTCTACAGAGCTCTGACATTTCCCCAAAGGTACTCAGAATTCAGAACTTCCACCCTCATGAATGACAAAGATCTGTGTAACTATTCACCTTATACTAACCTCAGGGTACCTGACCCTCTCAGCAAGGAAGCCACACCACAGACGTGGCCATTACTGGACTACATTCTCCTCTAAACACTCCATCTTGGTTGTTCTGAACTTTAAATACAATCTGTTAAATTCCTGCCTCTCAAACTTCAGGCTCATTTCACTTTATCACCCTTAACATAGACACTTCCATCATTGTATCCCTACACCTGTTCCCAAATTACCAACTGGCACTGGCCTTATTTTCTTCTCTTTTCCTGACATCCCTTGTCTTTTTTCTCCATCTGGGGAACTCCTGAACATGCGTCAGACTTGCTTCTGACCTTGTCTCTGTCAAGAAACTGTCCTTGGCCGCCCTTTGTGAGATGTTAGTATGCCCTCCTGACACCCCGTACGGCACTCAGCCACGTGCCGGACAACCTCCTCCGAGGGTGCCTTTATACTCTACAAAAGATAAGCTCCACCAGGAATAAAATGTGCCTTATTCAGCTGCTGTTCCGCGCGATTCCATATGACTTGTTAATATCTCAGCAGTGTGAGGATTCCATATGCCGCCTGGGCAGGGTCTACAAAGCTGGAAATTTGCAGAGGCTATAAGGGTGCTTGCATCCTCTAACTTAGAGTACCCCAGGAGTACTGCTAACATCTAAAAACAATAAAACCTATTTCAATCCTTCTTCATGGGGCTTAACATTCCAAATGGGAGAACGAAACACTTCTTTATTCAGGAGCTGACATATGTGAAGCATTTTACCTCCCATGTCCCCTTACACCCATAATGCAATGCAACCACTAGCTCCTTGAAGATTTCTGTCTGTCTCAGGTTAATCTTGGGTTTTCCTACAATTGACAGTCATAATGAGTGCTCATCACATGTACTGTGGAATGAACAACCACATAGGGAAGCAATAGGTGGTGAGTGTCTTAGGGCAAATTTCAAAATATGACTAGCATCAGTACGTCAGTGTATTATCTCATGAGTCCATCTGTCCTCCGTTGACTAAGAGGCTGTTCATCCCTGAAGGTGCACATCAAATTCTACTTTCATGGCATAACTCCAACTCTAGAGTCATCAACAAGTAGCAAAAATTGAAAATGAAAGAGGTGTGCAGGAATTCCCTTCTCTGTCCTTTGAATTCCTGAGACCATCTTTGTGTTTACCACCAATTGGTGCAGTTTGATAGAGCTGAGGGACTTGAGAGACTTATGTTCACCACTGCCCCCATACACATGCATATTCAGCATTAACTGGCACAGTGCCTCCCATGTTACAGGTGTTCCATAAGTGTTGGTCGGTTGACTAATGAAAAGAACACACTGATCACTGATCTGAAGGGAACATCTCCCAGGAAGCAGACGACCAGAGCTTCTCCTAAATAAGACTGTCATTTTTAGAGTTATCCTGGCCACCATGAAAACAAATCCTATTTCTCAAACGTATTCATTGAGAGCCACATCCTGAGTCAAATTGCTGTCAGGGCTGATTAAATTGTATCCATGCCCTAACCCAGGGAGCTGTAGGATTTTTATTATTTGCATGGTATTTTTATACTTCGCAAATCACTTTTATATCCACGATTGCGTTTGATCTTTATGGCTCTCCTGGAAGTGGCTTGGGCAGAAGTGATGACTGATGGATGAATAAACTGAGGCACAGAGAGGTCAGCAGACTTCAGCTCCAAAGTCTGTGTGAAAAAAGAGACTGTGGGCAAGATGGCAGTGCTGGCCCAGAGAACCCCAGCAGCTTCGTAGGATAAACAAAATCTGCATGCAACCAAGCCCAGGAGTGAATGAATGCAAAAGCAGAGGTCGGCCTAACGTGTAACAGAACAGAGAAGGGGATCCAAAGACCGAACTTCCGGACACTCTCCACCCCAAGAGAAGCCCTCACCCAGAGGGGCCGTGTCTGCGGGGCCTGAGCAAGCACTCCAGTGCACAGACCTTCCCAAGGGCTACAGGTTCTGAAGGGATGAAAGGGGCTTTGAATATGCGCACCACAATAATTATGTTTGTTTTAATGGAGCAGTGTGTGCTTCTGTTGTGCTGTGGTGCAAAGGCCTGATTATTCAAACTCGGCCACTAGTTCCCACACAACAGATGACAGCAGATGTGGTAAAGATAGCATCTCCTGGCCATTTGCCCACCACGCCCGGCCGCAGGGACACTTCAAAAGCAAGAACAGCCCCTGCCAGGAGCATCCCACCACATGTCCTAAAACATCAGAGCCCAGAGTTGACTTAAGACACCTGGAGGTCGACAGGGGTCCATGTGGTGGTGACAGCCCTTCCCCCACCGCTCAGGTAGACAAGGGTCCATGTGGCGGTGACAGCCCTTCCCCCCGCCACTCAGGTGGACAAGGCCGCATCCGGCCTAGTTAGCACAGAGTGGTCCAGGCTGCCTGGAGCCCCGTGTCCATGGCTGTTTTCGTGCAGACAAGCGGTTCCCATCAGGACCTAGGGCCTGTGTCAAGAACTCATTTCAAACCTACAAGGCTAGAAGGAAATCATTCATTTGACTGGAGAACAAGATGTGCCCAGAAACACATCAAATTTCTTGCTGCCACCCCCAGGAAAAGAAAACATATATATATATATATAACTAGCTGAGTCTGTGTGGTGTACTGTTGCTCAAACTTGAGTACTCAGAAGCAGGCATCAGCCTGCCTGCATTTTTCCTATCCCGGCCCTATGAGTAACAGGAAAACACAAAGGGCTTTAAAAAGTTCAAAGAATTTTTTTAAAAAAGGTGACTGCATCATTATCATCACCAAACTGCTGAATATTTAAACTTCTGTAAACTTAAAAAAAAATGTTTTTCAGTTGAGAGCCCATCAGGGATTTTTTTCTCTGCATCGACCATGGCGAGAAGATTTCCCGGAAGTGGAGTCCCTCAGGGCCTCAGTTTGCTTCCTACACATCCGTTGTTCACACTAGCACGCGCACACACACGCACACACCTGTCTCTCCAGTAGTTGCCTGGAAACATGAGCCGTGGAGAGAAGAGAGAAGGGCTCTGAGCAAGTACTCTCTTGACAAAGAGTTCTGCCACCTTGTGTTTGAATCACATTTCCTTCTGGCTTCTCTTCTCACGTCCACCAAACCGTAGAAAGGATCCCGCCCATAAAAATTGCAGTGCAAAGGGTTCTCAGTTTAAAAAAAAAAAAGTGGGGAAAACATTCTGCCGAAGGAAACCACACTGGGTTCCTCTAGCACAGACCAGGAAGCCAGGATCTGCCGTCACCTGGAGACTTCCCCGTCAAAAGTGCAAGGAGGGGTGGGAAGTGCCCAGGTCCTGCAGGGTGGCCCTCCACGGCAGCACGTTGTGAAAACCCCTATCGATGAGGGATTTCCCAGTTCCAGTGCATTGTGGGGGGACTTTCCCAAGAGGAGACGTAATAGAAAATCTAGGGAGGAAAGAATGAAGTCAGAGAGCTTGATTTTCAGCTCAGGGGGAGGAATGTGAGTGTCCAAAAGACCCACAAACTCAAGAGGACTCGGAAGTACAGCAATCTGAAAAAATAAGCACACACGGTGAAAAGGTTTTAATAAGTCCAAATAGTACCAGTGAGAAGGAGCTTGAGCTGGCCTTGTATAAGCGGAAGCAGCGCGACCCGTGACTGGAACAGAAGGAATTTTACACGTCTGAAAAGGATCTTGAAATAGCACTTAAATTGGTATTTTTTAATATCTAATTTTATTTTATTTCACTCACAAATTTTTATTTAGGTTCTAGTTAGTTAACATGTAGTGTAATGCTGGTTTCAGGAGAATTTAGTGGTTCATCACTTACATACAATACCCGGTGCTCATCCCAACAAGTGCCTCCTTAACACCCACCCCCAGCCAGGCCACCCCACCCCCCTCCTCTCCATCAACCCTCACTGTGTTCTCTCACTGGGAGTCTTATGGTTTGCTTCTCTCTTTATTTCCCCCCTCTTCTATATTCATTTTTCTTTCCCTGTGGTATTTTAATCACTACTAACTCACTAGGTGCCACCCTGGGGTTGGGGACAGGTGGACACAGTGCAGACAGGTGGATCATGGGCCCATCCTGTAGACAGGAGACTGGCCCAGGCGGGGTCTGGCCTCACAGCGAGCTCAGAGATGTAGGACTGAGGATAAAATGACGGAAGCTTCTGTTATTACCCATTGTACAGATAAGGAAACTGGAACCACATATGGGCTAGGGGAATCCAGCAGAGAAGAGCTCTGACACACAGATGGCTGTCTTCAGACCCAGCACCCTCACCTTCTCCACAAACAAATTCCACGGAGCAGCGGCCTCAGGTCTGGGTGTACGAATGGAAGATACACTAAGGGAACAGCTGAGTCTTGGGTCCACACGTGCACGCCCTTCAAGCAAAGCAGCTCTTCTGTTGTCTCAGCCACAACCATGCCCTGAAACGCAGCCGGGATCCCAAGGTCAGGGTCGTGGTGGACGACACGGCTGTCCTTAGTGGGCTGATGCCCTGTGTGCAGGCTGGCTCGAATCTCTAAGGCCACCTACAACCCATATTCGATTTCCCTGGAATATCTCTTCTGAGCAAATATTGGATTCCACATTCTGTCTCTTCACTCTACACATGGAAAGCACTAAAGCAAAACCAGGGCAGACGTACCTTCCTCAGGAAATGCTAGACCCATGGGGCAAGACGCGCAGCACACTTTTTAGGATTTCTGTGAAGAGACCACAGAAGACACTGCAGCCCCCAGCTCACCCGGGCTCAGTGTGGCCCTGACAGGCACTCCTCGTGAAGGCTGGAGGGCTCGTCCTCTGAAAATCAGGACCCAGGTAACCGGACAGCTGCTCCTTAGACCGAAGGCCAACCCCACTCCTGCGGGGACATGGGACTCCTTCGACAGAGAGGATCATTGTCCGCTGTCAGTCTTCGGAGGAGAGGCCGTCCTGGGGTAGGTGGAAGTGGGGGAGTATGTCTTCCTTTGTGGAACCAGGGGTCAGGCCCAGGGCGTCCTGGGGTGGGGAGGAGGTGAAGGCTGGGGGGCGGCAGCAAGCCGAGGGAGGTGGGGCTTCCCATGAACTCTGGAATGCACCCATAGGCCCTTCGTGTGTGGACCACTTTGGCTTCTGTGAGACCTATAAGCTTCCTTCTCAATATAATAAATTCACAAAATAACTTAAATCTGATTAACAGAAAGCAGTTATATTGAAATAGATTGTATCCATGTACCTCTGGGTTAAGCAGTCATTAGGGAGCTCGAGTGATCTAAAATTTGGCTTTAAAAAGTACAGGTGGAGAAAAGGGATATGATGAGATCCAATTTTGTAGTCTCAGACTGTCACAGGCCATTTGGCCTACCGCTGTTGACAAGGGACACCTGGTTCCTATAGGATTCAAGGGCCACAGCATCCAATTCAAACAGGGAAGGCCTCAGAGTGTCTGCCGTGAGCCACTTAGGTTCTGTGTTGTGCAGGAATGCCAAAGTACAGCCTGAAAAGTAAATTAATATGACTTCTTAGTACAAAGATATTTGTGTGGAATCATGTTTCTAATAAATTGTATTGAATAGGTTTGTCTTTATAGGACAGCAACGCATTGTTTTTTATATTATATTGCTTCTCTTATAAATAAACTCAAGGATAGTCTCTCAGCAAAAATAAATACAGGGGACCCAAGATGCGGTTTTCATTTTGTTTTATGTATCTTCAGAGCAGTGTTCTGATGGCAAACGCTTGCTGTTCTTAGGAATTCTCCCCTGGAGTCTGAGAGCACCTTGGGCTGCATCTAGGGCCCCAGGGTCATGCAGACGCACACTCACCGGGCCCACGCACCTGCTCACCTGCTCCTGAGAAGCTCCACATCCCGAGACGGGCATCTGCGCTTTCAGAGGAGCGAAGTGCACAGGCGAGTCCGGGCCTGCCGCCCGCTGCCTCCAGTAATCACAGACCCAGACACGCGGCTCCGTGGAGGAGCCAGGGTGCAGCCGCCACCCACACCCGCCCCCCACCACTGCCGGGAGCCAGGGCACCACCCCCCTCACCAGGGCGCTCCGCCCTCCGGCCCTGACTGTCACTCCCCACACCAGGTGGACCACAGGCCCCTCTCAGCACCGCCCCCAGCACACAGCAAGTGAAAGGAGGCTGCCAGTGGAGTCTCTGACCCAAGGTGCAAGCCCCTCCAGGCTCCCAGCCAAGCGGGGAGCTGAGATCTCCTAAGACTTCCCCACAGCAGCTCTCTCAAAGGAGCCTTTGCCAGTTCATGGCAGCGTTCCTCATTTGTCTGTTAAGTCTGCTCTTCCCAGCCTTGCTTGCCATGAGGCCTCAGATCTGAACCAAAGCCACAGAGCAGACTCACTTTCTGGTGCAGCCGAGGCTGGTGTGAGCCCCGACGTGACCTGGAAGACCCCCCATCCCCTCCCTCCCCCTGGCCAAGCACTGTGGACCCAGACTGCTTTGCGCAGGCCTGAGCCTAGTTGTTAACAATCCTGACCAAAGATTTGAAAATTTGCTAAGAGGGTAGATCTCATGTTGTCTGTTTTCATCACACACACACACACACACACACACACACACACCCCAAGCCTATGGAGGGATGGCTCCGGGCACGTCCTCTCCAGTCTTGCAGAACTTGACGGCTTTGCTTGCACTGCTCTCTCCGTCTGGAAGACCCCTTCCTCCTGCTCCTCTTCCTACACTTGTGAGGCGCACGGGCCCAGGTGCTCTGTCGTAGAGGGCACCCGAGGCTGTCGGTGCTCCGCCTCCAAGACCCAGGCCACCCTGTCTGGTGGGACCCAGCGGGCATCCACCCCTGTGGTGACCGCCTTCATGTCTCTCTGACTTGGGGAAGAGGAAGAAGCTCTTGATGTCTGAGGGTCGCTTTTAGGAGAAAACAAGTAATTATATTACTAATGGTATGTACTTAGAGCAGTGTTAGCTATTATTTATGTTGTCATTAATATTATTAGCAGATAATTTCTTTAAGGCATTTTCCCTGTTATATTTCGGCTCCCCTGGACACTGTTTCTATGTTTGTATTATTTTCCATAGGAATGCTTAGTTCATTCTTTGTTTAACCTGAGTTTAAATGAGCAAACTTTCTTTTCATTAGCCCCACCTAAAAACCACAGTCATTGGGTAAAATTGTTGAAATGTGGCAACCACTGTGCGAAATGGACGCTGCAAAGTTGTGGTGACTCTGCGTGTGTCCCCAGTGCAGATATTTGTGCTTACTTAATTCTTGTGCTGTGTTTTGTTTCAGACTAGAGGGTAGGGGAGCAGTCAGGATCATTCCTGGGGGGTCACCTGTTCTGTACTTGGACCCTTTCCTACAACAGGTTCCAAGTTGCACCTCCTATTTCAATCCATGGAATCTGTTCTCTGTGTGTGCACACCAGTTAAAGGCGACGGCGAGATGCCCTATGGTAGACAAATCTGGGAAGCCTGCATGTAGCATGGGAACTAAGCAATCAAGCTTTTCACAGTGATTGAAGCTGCAGGTTTAACAATGCCAAGGAGGGATGGGCCAGCCTCCCTGTGAATTCATTAGTTGTGTTTATTGTACATATTGTCTACCTGTGTCTTTGAGGCAAGGGATCATAAAGTATGAGTGACAGCACCTCGCTGTGGAGCTGTTGTTCCTGCTCAGGGCAGGTTCAAAGGAAGTGCGGCTAGCGGCCCAACTCCTGGGAGGGCAGCTCTTCCTACAGGGCCAGCCAGCCCAGAGAAAACCCAAGCAGCGCATGGCAAAGGTCGTATCCAGTTTTGTAAATATAAGCAGATCACCTAGGGGAAAATATGAGTTAAGGAGAAAATTGTGTATCTTTACTAAGAAAAGTGAGCTAAACATTTAAATCTGATGGTGGAGGACACTTGCACAGATGACAGAGGTGGCCAGGTCACAGGGCAGTGATGCCTCCTGGCCCCCGCTCCCAGCCACAAGCCAGAGGGCTGCTCCCCAGCGTGCTGATGGCTCTCCTGGCCCCCACGCCTGGCCCGGTCAGCCTTGTGGGGAGGTCTCTGTCCTCCAGCAGCAGCCGTCAGGGTTCTCCGCTTCAAACACCATCATTCTTTACTTCCCGTGTTCTGGAGAGTCACTCGTGTGTTCAAACCAGCAGCACCGCACGCTGGGGCCTTCTCACACAAGACACAGTCACTCCGACTCACCGTGAAGTAGCAGGTGTCGTATCAGGAAGCAGAACAAAAGGAAGTGGATGTTGAAAGAAGTATTTCACTTTAATTTCACTTGAATAATTAGAGAATCCCCCCAAATTTTACAAGTAACCTAGAGACCCAAAATTTTCACGCTAAGATCACATATTCTGTATTTCCTCATATCTATGCTTACTCAATAATCACTCCTTGGGTCCAATTTCTAACTTATAAACCTCAGGAATGGTTTTACCTGTGTTAAGTGGTTTAAATATGGATGACACATTATCATAATGATAGACTATAATAACTAGATGCAAATTACCAAGAATAATCTATATTACTTTATAAGAATTTAGAGGGCCCAGTCCCCACACCCATGGAATTTGTAACCTGCGTTTTATGAAATTCCATGTTCACTGTCAAGATGCAATCCACAATATCTACTACTAATAATTAGGTCAATTAATTGGCTTACTATTGCCATCTATAAATCTATTTTGATGTATTTCAATAAACCTACCACATATGTTATGAGCTTCAAAGGGAACTCCATGAAGGGGATGCAAGCAACTGATCTTGTTAGGAACCAGTGTTAAATGTTCTGCAAATGAAATACTACAACTTCTTAAAAGCCTCTTCTAAAACTATACCTCTATTTGATGTCAACGATTGAGCCATTCACCAAACTCAACTGGGTAATTAACAGTTTCAGTGGGAACACGTTTTGCCAAGAGCAGCCGTATGGTGCTTCAGGCTCATCATGGCATATAAGAAACACCTGCTAAGTTTTCAAGACGCTCTTTGGCTATTCAACTTTGCCATTATTTAATATTAAATTATATACATTTATATCTTATGATGGTAAATGCAAGGTAATAAGAGCTGAAAGATTCTTCCTTCTGGAACATTTTACTCCATTTTGTTGCGTCCTGCACTCTTGAGGTGTTTGTGACCCCTCACATCAGTGCGGTGAAATCCTGCCCAATGCTGAGCTCACGTGCACCTGGTCCTGAGTCCGTGTCTAGTTACGTGTCACCATTAGCACCACACGCGCTATGGTGAGGGTCTTTACACCACTGAAGTCGGCAGAGGTCACAAATCAGGATTTGATGTATTGTTCTGGTGTCTGCCGAGGCTTATGAAGATGTCAAAGAAAATGTTTAAAATGCAGATCAAACCTTTTAAATAAAGCTATATGTCTACAGCTGTTCGTCCTTAAAGCAGCACAAGAAATTGAGAGCATACTCCTTCCGTGTTCAAGACCCACGATCCAAGCTAGTGAGGAGTCGCTCACATCATGAAGAACACGTGAAGCCCAGCCTCCATCGTCATCATCTCACTTTCTCCTCGCTCGCTGGCTTACTTGTGCAAGCACCACCACAGCTGTCAGAGCCACGTCTGTACACCTGCTGCGACGCCGGGCTGGCTACAGACCTAAGATTTCAGGAAGTCAACAAGAGCATTCTTTGAGAATCAAACGGACTGTGTGTATTTTATTATTGTTCGTAAAATGTATGCAAATTATCTTCCTATCAGGATTTTGATAATAGAGAGGCACACATTATTTTTCTTTCTGGAGAGCTGGTTGCCAAACATTTACCAGTACACCGCTGGCTCAGTGACTTTATTGGCTTTTCTCGTGTGTATGAAAACTCTAGCCAACTTGAAGGAGATCTACTTGCCTACATCTTTTTCCTAAGGAAGCAGTAAGGGATATTTTTTTACAGAAGTAAGTAAATAAATTCTGATTAAGAAATAAATTTCTTTGGTCATAATTACCAGAACATAATTTACCAAAATAGTAGTACTCAAAAATGGTTTGGGGCGCCTGGGTGGCTCAGTTGGTTAAGTGTCCAACTTCGGCTCAGGTCATGATCTCACAGTTTGTGGGTTCAAGCCCCGTGTCGGACTCTGTGCTGACAGATCGGAGCCTGGAGCCTGCTTCAGATTCTGTGTCTCCCTCTCTCGCTGACCCTCCCCTGCTCATGCTATCTCTCTCTGTCTCTCAAAAATAAATAAAAAAGCATAAAAAAAGAATAAAAAAATAGTTTAGATGCCCTGATGCCAGTATCATTGTGAATTTAAAAATATTGTCCTTTTGTCTACTTAAATTATATTCTTGTCTAAACATATAATAATAGTATATACCTCATGACCTAAATTGTTTTTTAAATACTTTTCTCCTACCATTTTAGTTACAATTAAAAAAACTCACACACACACACACACACACACACACACACACACTTTGCTTTTTCAGAAGAGACATCAGGGATACACCAACACCTTTAGTGTCCAGCCTCCTCCCAAGAGCCCAGGCTGGAAGGTCAGCCCAAAGAGGCAGTGAAAGGGTACAAGGTCTGATTCCTAGATCTAGCACCAGTCCCACAGGGGCTTTGCCCAAGGAAGCCCCTGGAACGTTCCAAAAGCTGCTAGGAGAGCAATTATCCAGGCCATGCCAAGTTGAGATAAGATATAGATTATGTCAAGTAGGCAGGATACAGTGTAAGAGGCATTCCAGAAGCCTCCAGAAGCCACAGATAACAACTGAAGTGAAATACTAAGCAGCATACTTCAGGAGGCCAGTATCTCAGGACAGATTTTTTTAAATAAAGCTATATGTCTGGGAGCATTCTTTTTTTGCACCTAGGACAGTGTTTCACCATAGTTGGGTCCAATATCATGGAACGAATGAATGAATGGATGGATGACGTGCTGAGCCTGTCGCTAAGGACGGCACAGTTGCTTGAGGGCTTTATGCCTGAGAAACACGAAGTAGGAAAATTTGCTTGTGGCATTGAATTTAAAACCCGAGATCCATGCCAACCCTTAAAGCAAGAGCAGGAAACAGCGTCTGCACTGAATCTGGCCCGGCACCCGTTTTGTAAATTTAAGTTTTACTGGAACACAGCCACGTTCATGCATTTATGTGTGTCTACAGCTGCTTTTGCACTACAATGGCAGAGTTGAGTCATTGTAATAAAGACAGCATAGCCAGCAAAGCCTAAATATTTCGCATGTGGCCCTTTACAGGAAAAGCGTGCTGATCCCTGTCCTAGAAGAATTAATGCAATAGGTAGAATTCTTCTGATGTTTCTTGCTTTCATATGGTGCCTCAGAACCAAAGAGTGATTACATGATAATTCATTTGTCCAACTAACTTTTGCTGAATGTCAACTTCATGTCATTGGAAATACGTAAGACACCTCCACTTCCCCCTAATCAGCTGGCCAGAAGTCCTAGTTGGAAAGACAGAAATATAGTGCTCAATGTCAGGTCTGGAACGTGGCCATAAACTTGAAGGAGATGCTCCTTCCCAGGGTATTACAAGTGAGGTATCACAGGAAAGCACTATCACTCATTTTTGATACCAACGGGACCCTGATGCCTCAAAACAGAGGAGAGAGCTCAGGGTGACCCCAATGGGCCTCTGTGGCAGAAAAAGTTAGGAATCCAGCTCAGACTAAAGAATGCCTCCTTTCTCATTTCACAGGTGGCCCTGGCCCATTTCGTCTTGAGTTTGGGGAAGGGCCGAGGGATGCCCGACGCTGCAGTGTGCCCCAGGCACTGTGCTAAGCCCCTCAGAAGCATCACTTCCTGCAATCCTTGCAGCAAACCTGTGCTGGGTCTGCTGATGTCTCACATTGCAGTGGGGAGACCGAGACTCGGGGCGGGAAGGTTTCCCAGCATGCCAGTAGTAGCAGGTGGTGGAGTGCAGACAGAGTGACTCCGACTTCAAACCCAAACTGTTAGCATTCTGCCGGAGTCTGAAACCTGAGGGAGGAGGGAGGTTCCAGAAGTGAGGATCAGGGAGCAATAGACGCAGCGGAATGTAGCAGAAAAGTGATGAAGGCTCCGATCCCCTCTGGATGTCACCCCTTAGGCATCACTGGTGAACGTAAGTGTGGAAAGAGACCCTCAGCTTCTGTCTGGTATCTGCCCTCGGTGCTGCCCTCCGACAGGTGATTTTGGAGAATTGGCATTCTGAACTCTGTCTTATTCTTTGTATCAAAAGTCAGCCGTAAAGGGAAAGAGAGTCGTAAATGAACCCTGTTATGATGAAGTTTTACACTGAGATAAACAACTGAGAAAGGAAGTTACTCACGAACAACGGAAAATATATTTGCAGGGCACAACCAGGCATCTGTTTGGGATTCTTGTTCCCGAATTAGGGAATCAGGTAGACCTGGGTGGAGACTCAGCTACATCATTTAGTAATTGCTCAACCTTGAGCAAATGTCATATCCTCCTAGAACCTCTGTTTCCTAATCTGCACACAAGGGATAACAAGGTCTAATTCCCAGGGCGGCTGTGACAATAAAATGAGGTCATGCTTGTAAAACAACTTAGTATGATGCTTGCCACATAAAGATCTATCAGTACTGCTGCTGTTCCTGCACTAATCTTATTAAGATTGCTAACATCGTTATCGGTGTTACAACGGGTCAGGTTCTCCGCTAAGAGATCACGGCACAAAGGTGAGCATCCGCATCCCTGCCCGCGGGAGGATCTTGGAGGCAGGCGGGGTAACAGGCAGCGGGAGATACAGGCTGCGGATTCTCGCCTTCGGTTCAGCTGCGGGTCAGCGTTAAATATTAAGAACACATTTCATGGCTTCAATTTGATTATCGTTTATAATAAGGAAAATACAGTTCTTCCCTAATTTTCTTCTCCTGCCCTTTGTGTTTTGGGGCTATGGCCCATCTGGGCAACCTCCTCCACCCTCCCTCACCAAACTCGACCTCTCTTGAGCATTTGCGCCGATGTTGTAAAGCGTGGCACTGGCTGGACAGCTTGTTGTCTTCAAAGCCCATGTTTTAACAGACTATCGATGCCATGACAATGACACTGACAGGGGTGTGCGCCTCCAGCAGGGCTGGCGTCGCACAGAGGGCAGGTTCACAGCTTCCTGCGTTCCGCCAGCCATCCCCACTCCGACAGATACTCAGCTGGCGGGTCCAGAGGGCTTCCGTTCACTCCAACCAAACTAGCATCTTGCTCCATGAGGACCCACAGACCACTTGTTCCTTTTGTTCTCTGGCCTGTAAAATGTTAATTAAATAACTCGATGAGTTTTTGTTGTTTCAGTTTATTTTTTATAAAAAGGAAGAGGGAGTAATACCACAAGAGTAAATTTCAAAGGTTGTTTGAAGCTGCTCAGAAGAACGTCTCTTTAAGTAAAATATAGGATTATGTTATCTACTGATGATGTCAAATGCTTTGTGCACATCCTCTGTGCCCATTTGTGAATATTGCACAACCTTCAAACCAGGTAAATTCAAAATATTGGGAATTTATTTTCTATATACATAGAAAATATGTATAACACATATAGATTAGTAAAGAGGAAACATTACTTATGTCCAAACAGCTCTATTAGCAAACAGATATAGATGTAGTTTTAACCAGTGTTGCTGGTAAATTTTAATAATACATTGTTGAGGGGAAAGGAGGGGTAAACCCTCCGTCTGGAGCATTTGCTCATGTCAGCGGGCTGAAGTCACTGATCAGAGAGCTGGAGGCGAGCCCCAGTCAAGCTCTGTAGGGCTGATCCAAGCAGGCCAGCAACCACTGAACCATGAGCTCTGCCCTCAAGGTTCAGCAACACGGGAGAACAGGGAAACTCTGGGGAAGACGCCGGAGAACATGGCTGTAGTCTTGGTGCCTGGTAGTTCCAAGTAAGTCACTCATCCTTGGAACCTGAATTTCCTCGTCTGTAAAATGGGTTGTAATAGTTGTCCCAGAACCTCCAGGAGGCTGTCATAAGGGTGAAAGTTTACTGAGATACTTTAAACTCTAAAATTCTAGGCCACTAGTCAGATCTTGCCATTTTTGCCATGGCATTCAGCACATAGCATGGCAACTATATAAATCTCTCTACTATACACATCTTATTTAGAGTGCTAGAAATCTCCGACTTCCATCTGACACCTCAGACATGTTTGCTGAGTGTCCAGGGCACTGATCTAGGCTAGATTGTAGTACTTTTTTTTTTCACTAGTAAAATTTGAAATTACTCATTAATCTATTATAGCAACTTTGGATTATTCTAGAGTTACTCTAAGAGCCTCTCCCTGCCCAGCCATTTGAAACAATAGCCTTACACTGTCACAAGGAGTAGAAAGCTTACGCCAAACTGTACAGAAACTCCTAAGATAAAAGACAGGGCTCCAGGAGAAGACAGAAGATGAGAAGAGCCCCTTCCATGCTCAACTGGCTGACGAGGCGGATTCTTAAACATTTCCCAGGAAATTCTGTTTGAGGACGGCATATGAGATGAAAAACTCAGCCCCAGATCCCATTAACTCATTACACTTAAAGCCTTCAAAATACCTGGAAATTGAATCTGGAGCCCTACTGGTCACATGATCTTAAGACTCAATCTTCTCTAAACTGGGAAGGATGAAATAAACCTCATTCTTAAGGTGTTCATGAGCTATTGAATCAACCAACCAAAAACTTGTCTTATTTCTGGACCCCTTTTTTGTGAAATCATAAATGTCTTGGTCGTCGAGTTCTCTTTTACTTGCAGCTTATTGAATTTTTACTAATTCTCTTCCTGATGTCAAAGATCTTTTTCTTTATTAATTAAATAGTTTATTACCAAGTTTCCATATAACACCCAGTGCTCTTCCCCACAAGTGCCCCTCTCCATAGTCATGGATCTTAAAGATATTAAAGTAGTGAGCCAAACTCATCTAGGAAACTGTATTGCATCTTGAATAGTTTAGTGTGAGACAAAGTGCTATCATCCTTTGCAGCAGGAAAGTCAAAGAAGTAGGATCTCTTCCACGCTGGAAACGATGTCACCTACCACTCCAGGGGCAAGGTAGCCGGAAACTGCCTATGGACATTTAAACATGCTGAAGAGCTGTCTAATCTCTCATCTGTAATTACTTGATAAAGATTCCAAGCAGACTGCGTTTCCATCTCATTGCTTTGTCTTTAGCTCTATCTGAGGGTATTTTTCTAAATTAATAAAACTCTCAATAAGGAATAGGAAAATGAGGTCGAGAAAATGATATCACTCGCAATGTTTGTCTGGTACAGATGTGGACCAATCCACAAGGATGACCTTCCCAAAAAAGAATCCACCAATAAAATGGCATTGAGAGTCCTCCATTACGTTTAATAATGATATTTGATAAGGATGATTTCATGTGTTTCATAAACTCAATTAACTATGTTGTTCTAGTTCTAAAATATAGTGCGGTTAGAGAATATGTCAAGAAAGCATCAGTATTGTATTAGAAGCCAGAGTTTCAAAAAGTCAGGCAAAACAAAAAGACGTATTTTTCTTTAATAATGAAAAATACAATGTCAAGATGAATTCAAATAAGTGCACCAAGAAACATCTATTAGTATAATAAAACTTTGAGGAATAAAACGAATGTAGTGATAAAACATCAAGGGAAAACATTTGCATGTTCCAGAGATGTGGGAGAAGTTGAAGACAGTTCATCTGCATAAAATGTGACCCTCGGAGTATTGCCAGGGTCGATGAGACCCAGAACAGTCGGCTGGGTTTAACACGGGGCTTGTCCGCTTCTCTTACTTGTGCTCGCTCCTCCCTGTCTTGTATATCTGCCACTTTCTTTTACTTCCCTGCCACCCTCCAGCTTCACCTCCCCCAGAGCATATGTCATCTTTGTCCCAGGAGAGACACACCACATGTGTTGAGAGGCAGAGGGAAGATAGTATGTTCCATCCCTGTTTTCAGGGACTTACTCTTCTTATGAACGCCTATTTCTCATTTAGACCACACTCTCTCTTCCTTTATGGCCTCTCAGTGGCGGGGGGCAGGACAGATGCATGCTCTCAAATAATCTGAACCATTTTGTTACAAATTAGTCAAGTGTCCTCTTGCCACATCTTGTCTTTCCATATTCCTAACCCCTTGGAATTTGTTACAAGTTGTTATCCTTCCACAGGTGAGATGCTCACCCAAAAGTTCTTTGGCAGGTTATGGAGCATATGGTTTTGACTAAAGTTTAAGTTACGTGTTCAGTATTGAGGAAGTAAAATCTTTTAGTCAATGTATTTTAATTTTAATTACAATTGAATTTAATTTTAATTGATTAAAAATCTACTGGCAAACATTAAGTTAGTTTAAGCTGGAAACGGCCTCTTGAAACAATAACCATAATCACTTCCTGGGTGTACAGTTGACAACACTATCCAACTTTCAGAAACATTGATACTTTTTATTTCTTCTTTAAATTTTTATTTACATTCCAGGTAGTTAACATACAGCGTGATGTTAGTTTCAGGTGCGCAGCATGGTGATCCCAGACTTCCATACGAGCCCCAGTGCTCATCACAGCAAATGCCCCCCTCAACTCCCATGACCTGTTTCACCCAAACCCCCACCATCAGTCTGTTCTCTATAGTTAAGTATCTGTTTCCCAGTTTGCTTCTCTATCTTTTTCTTCCCTTTGCTGGTTTCTTCCCTTTGCTGGTTTGTTTCTTAAACTCCACATATGAGTGAAATCCTATGGTATTTGCCTTTCTCTGGCTGACTCATTGTACTCAGCATAATACTGTCTAGCTCCATCCACAGCATTATAAATGTCAAGATTTCATTCTTTTCTTAATGACTGAGTACTATTCCATTGTGTGTGTGGGGGGGTGAATATATATATCATATCTTTTTTCCCTGAAAGTTTATTCATTTATTCTGAAACAGCGTGCACCTGTGTGCATTCACAGGAGGGGAGGAGCAGAAAGAGAGGGAGAGAGTGAATCCCAAGCAAACTCCTTGCTGTCAGCGCTAAGCTCAACACAGGGCTCAAACCCACAAACCGTGGGATCATGGCCTGAGCCAAAACTATGAGTCTGACACTTAACTGACTGAGCCCCCCAGGTGCCCTACCACATCTTCTTCATCTATTCATCAGTTGATGGACACTTGCACTGTTTCCACAACTTGGCTATTGAAGATACTGCTGTATAAGCACCAGGGTGTTCGTATCCCTTTGCGTTAGTATTTTTATATTCCTTGGGTAAATCCCTAGTAGTGCAATTGCTGGATTGTAGGGTAGTTCTATTTTTTTTCACTCTTTGATGAAACCTCCACACTGTTTTCCAGAGTGGCTGCACTAGCTTACATTCCCACCAACAGTGCAGGAGGGTTCCTTTTTTTCCACATCCTCACCAACATCTGTTGTTTCTTGTGCTGTTCATTGTAGTCATTCTGACAGGTGTGAGGTGATATCTCATTGTGGTTTTTATTAGCATTTCCTTGATGACAATGATATTGAGCATCTTTTCATGCCTATGTTGGTCAGCTCTGTGTCTTCTTTGGAAAAATATCTCTTCATATCTTCTTCCCATATTTAATTGGATTATTTGTTTTTGGAGTGTGAATTTTAGAAGTTCTTTATATACTTTGGATGCCAACCCTTTATCAGATATGTCATTTGCAAATATCTTCTCCCATTTTGTAAGTGGCCCTTCAGTTTTGTTCATTGTTTCCTTCACTGTGCAGAAGGCTTTTCTTTTGATGAAGTCCCAATAGTTTATTTTTGTTTAGTTTCCCTTGCCTCAAGAGACGTATCTAGAAAGAAGTTGCTACAGCCAATGTCAAGGAACACTGATACTTTTTTAAAAACATCTTATGTAGTCATGGAAACAAGAATAGAATGATAATAAAGAGAATCTTAAAAATCTTTTAATACAAAGTAAAGCAGAGTTTCAAGTCAGAAACAAATGAGCACATGTTACAATATGTAATTCTGTTGACAATAATTTTTAAAGCAAAAATTTCAAACAAAGCAGCATCGTTACAGTCATACTAAGAAGAGAAAGTTACAGTTAAAGTTACATAAATATATTTTCATCAGAACTCCCATTTATCTCATTTTCCTTCATGTATAATTTTCTGAAAAACAAAGTATTTTTCCCTGAAAGCTTTCCATGCTATGATTTTCTCTTTCTCCAGGGGTCACTTATTTACATTTTGGAAAAATCTGAAGAACATCTGTTCAAAGATTTTGGCTTTTGGGGAGAATGAAGTGGAAGAAGCACAAAATAATATACTTGTCCTGAAGAACTATTCATTCATTTTAACTTTGGATCACAAATCAATAAAGAAAAACAGCTACACTTATTCAGAAACCGCATCAAGAGAAATAATTTTTTTAAATAATTGAGCCTAAGTGGAAAATAAAAGTGTATCACACAGTGGGTTCTTCTCCAAATACACTGCACTCTTTATAAATCGCTGCCTGGAAGGAGTGCTGGGGGCTCGGTCTTTCTCACAGCTCCTTAGCTTGAGCTAGCACTCTAACTCCCCGAGGGCGCATACTGAGCGCTGCAGTCTCGGGTTAGCATTAGGCCATGTAATTATGGCAACACTTGAATTCGTACGGCTTTTGGTCCTCTGAGGACTCAACATTCATTGACATTATACCACCACACTGACGCCTTAGTGACGCCCAGGAAGCATGTGCCAAGTGGCTGTGCCCGCAGCTCCGGGAGCCTGGGTAAGAGAATCAACAGCCCTTGAGCCTCAGAACGGAGCATGGAGCCTACTTTCCCTGATCCTGTGATTACTGGGATCCACCTGCCTCAAGGTTTTTTCTAGAACCAGGAGACACAGCGGTGACAGGGGGCCTAACCTACTGACTTTACATAAAGGTTATCTGCACCCTTTAAAGTCTTAGAATTGGAGAATGGCTCTGCCTAGGGACTTGGTGCCAGAGGTCACTGCCAGGCTTATTAAGCATCCATGTCCCTGAAAACACTGCACTTTCCTTTTCTCTGCGATTTACAACAAATTTAAATATTAATTCTGAGTTCTAAGATATTTATATTTATGTCATAATCAACCACACATTTCTCGTAGAGAGTGTCAATCCATTGTTGGCAGAAATCATTCCGAGGAATGTTGGGAGGGTGTGTAAGAACGGTCCTCAGCCAGAACACAGCGAAACAGCTCATCCAGGCTGGAGAACAAGATGCCATCGCCAAGGTGGGGGTCTTCTCGGTATATGGTCTATGTCCTCATCGCCGCCATCTGTGTTTTCCAGGTAAGCACAAGATGTCATGGGAGCGCATGACAGAGGAAACCGACCCGGTTTGAAGGGTCGGGAAAAGCCCAGAAGAAGGCGTGTCCAGATTTGTGGATGGCTTACCACTAGGGAAGACGACGGAAACCTTCCAGGGATGGAAAAGCAGAGGCATATGTAATGGCTTCCACATAAGACAGCCAGCACCAAGAACTGCCGCAGCTTGGGACTCCGTTAATTCTGAAGACTGTTTCAAAAGAACAGCAAAAGCGGGGACTGGAGAGTTAAACAGAGATCATCACTTGTGAATAAAAAAGTAGATGATATCTCTGGAATGTTCCTGATATGAGATTCAAAGCAAAGACTTAAAATCTCTTCCCAAGATAACAGAAAATGCCTCATCGTGAGACTCCTCGGTTATTCCTCATTAATAGGCAAAAATGCGTTACCCACAGGCCTCTTCCTCTTGTGTAAGAGGCCTCACTTCCTTTCCGTAATGGGACAGAGTTTCCCTCTGCACCAGAACCCATGACCTCCTTGCCCAAGGGCCAGTGTTTACACAACCAGTATAATTCCTTTTCATTGGTGATTTTTGGCCCTGGGGTTATATTTCTTACACTCACAATGTTTTGAATGTGACATTTAAACCTAACTTAGCCCTTTTCTTCCAAAGCTATGTTAATATAGTAGAAGGCTTAACAGACAATCCAGGCAGAAATGCCTGCAAAAGTTCACTGCAAGTGCCACAAAACGTAAATTGTTTTCCTCCGCATCTGGGGACTTAGTGTTATTGCAGAGTTTCAGATTTTTATGAGCACTTAAAATTTTGGATCTGATTGGGATCTGGGCTCACAGTAACTCATTTCAAATTATTGAAATATCCATCTTCTAGCTAAAATAAAAAGGTTGCCAGATCAGAACTATTAAGAACCTGCACGTGGAGGAAGAGTAGGTTTTCAGATATCTTAAGAAATAATCACAAAATCGCCATGGAAAACTAATCCAAATTCACACATGTAAGTGGGTCAGAAATAACCTGATTATATCAAATAGTACTAACGATTCGACTGAAGGAAGGACAGCACTTTTATGGCACATTTACTCTATTACCTAAAGCATCAATGACTTTAGAAACCATGAAGCCCATCCCAGGTATCTCCGCCCTAGATATTTTGTAGCGATCAAGATAATTGTCACTCTCTGAGCCTATGATATGTGAGAATGCATGCATGCTGAAGTTTTGCAAGGAGCCCATATTCATTTCTCAGCAAGCCTCCTAATTTGGGAACTACCATGAGAGTGGTTGTAAGTTGTCCTCTTCAGCTGTCCCACTGCATGGTCCCCACAGACACCCAGGTCCTACATAAACTGACCCTCGTCCCTACACATTCAGACATTATTTTATTATTTCTACATGTTTAGAAGTAAGGTTAGATAACACTATACTCAAATTCCCTCTGGCATGCAAAATACATATTAAGGGACCAAAAAATTTGTTTAAAAAAAAACCTGAATTTTCAACTTTCTTGGCATAAAGAATATCTGATGTTCCACTGACCAAAAAATTTGACAGTATAAAAGTCTACACAAATCAAATATAATTTTTAAGCCATTACCTTGTTTTAATTCTGGACCATAATGAATGTTGTTCTTTCTCTTACTTACTTCTTCCTATTTCATTCATTGTCTTCTCTTTTCACCCCCTCCCTAGTTCTCACGTAGAAAACTTCTCACTGCTCCGATGGAATTACCAGCACCAAGCTCACACTCCACAAATCTTAAATCTGTTTCCATATCCAAATCTTCTGTTTGATCTAGAGTAACATTTGCAAGAAAAATTAAGTCTAACTTGACCCAACTTTCTAAACATCCAAGAAGAAAAAAGCAAGTACTCTTTTTAAAAATGGGACATGTGAACATTTGTGTCTTCTTCAGTCATGACCATGGAGGAGATGGGAAGCCAAGAAACTGTTGGGTAGGAAATGGGGGCAAGCTCATGATAGGTCCAGACACAGGAGCTCCGGACTGAAGGTGGAATCTGAAGAGGAAAAGCGACTTGCTGGGCTCTTCTGTCGGTGGGAGTTTAGGACACCTGAAAGACGGTCTAAAAACTTGAAAGAACATGTGACCCCAGCCTGTTGCCGCCTCACAGTTTTGATAAAAACTTTTCATAGATATTATACTAGCTCTTAGTTATGCAGATTAAATCACAGGGTGAGTTCAATTAGAATTTCTGAGAAGGAGCTAAGAGCACAGGCCATCAGCCAGCAAGAATGCTAATTAACTTGTTTTCACTTCTTCGCTTTTACTATTCACTGATCTATAAACTGTGCAGGCAGGAGACTGAGAGCTAGAAAATGTACTCTGGGGCTCTGAAGAAGCTCAAGAAAGCCTTGCTTTCTCATTGTATATATGATGGTAGTTAGTAATTAAGACTGTGCAAAATTTTGGAACATTAAGTAGATTTCAACATCTATATATAGGTAGAAAACAGCATCTGTGTACCCACTCAAAGAAGTTATTTTAGATATATATTTATATGTGTGTATTATATGTTTAATATCTCTGATATATTTAAGTGGGTGAAGAGGTCTTCAACTCATAAAAAAAGTAAGTTATACCGAAAAAGTACAAAGTCAATGAATATTACTTTAAGATGTACTATGTCACATAGACAAAAGCAAGCAAAACACCCAAAAATGTGAGGACTCTGAGCTTGAGTAAGTATACAAATAATTAAGTAATCATAAATACTATAATGAAAGAAAGTTTGGGATTGACAAAAGCTTAACGATGATACTGTACATTTGTATTAATCGTACGTGATTTTAGTACAGGCTCTTCTCACAGACTCCAAGGAGTACACACCCTAGAATTACAACCATGTAATGATAAGTTGCTATTGACACATGATATCATGTATGATTTCCCAAAACCTACACATCCATCATATATTGAATGACACTTGTTTATGAAATCTTTCTCCAATACTGAGCTACTTCACTATCTTTTGTCATCAGAACTTAATACTACATTAGAGATTTTCTTTTTTTTATTTTTTAATAGTTTCTTGTCAAATTGGTTCACATATAATACCCAGTGCTCTTCCCCACAAGTGCCCTCCTCCATTGCCACCATTTCCCTCCCCCCCACCCACAGCCTTCAGCCCCCTGTTCGTTTTCAGTATTCAATAGTCTCTAAGGTTTTGCGTCCCTCTCTCTCCCCAACTCTCTTTCCCCCTTCCCCTCCCCATGGTCCTCCATTAGGGTTCTCCTGTTAGACCTATGAGTGCAAACATATGGTATCTGACCTTCTCCACCTGATTTATTTCGCTTAGCATGACACCCTCGAGGTCGATCCACTTTCCTACAAATGGCCAGATTTCATCCTTTCTCATTGCCATGTAGTCCTCCATTGTGTATATATACCACATCTTCTTGATCCATTCATCAGGTGATGGACATTTAGGCTCTTTCCATGATTTGGCTATTGTAGAAAGTGCTGCCATGAACGTTGGGATACATGTGCCGCTATGCATCAGCACTTCTGTATCCCTTGGGTAAATCCGTAGCAGTGCTATTGCCGGGTCATAGGGGAGTTCTATGGATAGTTTTTTGAGGAACCTCCACACTGTTTTCCAGAGCAGCTGCACTAGTTTACATTCCCACCAACAGTGTAGGAGGGGGCCCGTCTTTCCACACCCTCGCCAGCATCTATAGTCTCTTGATGTGTTCATTTTAGCCACCCTGACCAGCGTGAGGTGGTATCTCAGTGTGGTTTTGATTTGTGTTTCCCTGATGATGAGTGATGTTGAGCATCGTTTCATGTGCCTATAGGCCACCTGGATGTCCTCTTTGGAGAAGTGTCTGTTCATGTCTTCTGCCCATTTCTTCACTGGATTATTCATTTTTCAGGTGTGGAGTTTGGTGAGTTCCTTGTAGATTTTGGATACTAGCTCTTTATCTGATATGTCATTTGCAACTTTCTTTTCCCATTCCATTGGTTGCCTATCAGTTTTATCGGTTGTTTCCTTTGCAGTGCAGAAGTTTTTATCTTGAGGAGGTCCCAATAGTTCAGTTTTGCTTTCATTTCCCTTGCCTTTGAGGATATGTCAAGTAGGAAATTTCTGCGGTTGAGATGAAGGAGGCTGTTTTCTACTCTCTCCTCAAAGGTTTTGATAGTTTCCTGTCTCACATTGAGGTCCTTCAGCCATTTTGAGTTTATTTTTGTGGATGGTGTAAGAAAGTGGTCTAGTTTCATTCTTCTGCATGTTGCTGTCCAGTTCTCCCAGAAACACCTGATAAAGAGGCAGTCTTTTTTCCATTGGATACTCTTTCTTGCTTTGTCAAAAATTAATTGGCTGTACATTTGTGGGCCTAGTTTTGGGTTCTCTATTCTATTCCATTGGTCTATGTGTCTGTTTTTGTGCCAATACCGTACTGTCTTGATGATGACAGCTTTGTAGTAGAGGCTCAAGTCGGGAACTGTGATGCCTCCCACTTTGGTTTTCTTCTTCAAGAGTACTTTGGCTATTTGGGGTCTTTTGTGGTTCCATATGAATTTGAGGATAATTTGTTCTAGCTTTGAGAAGAATGCTGGTGCAATTTTGATGGGGATTGCATTCAATATGTAGATTGCTTTGGGTAGTAATGACATTTTCACAATGTTTATTCTTCCGATCCATGAGCATGGAATGTTTTTTCATTTCTTGGTGTCTTCTTCAATTTCTTTCATAAGTTTACTATAGTTTTCATCATATAGGTCTTCTACATTCTTGGTTAGGTTTATTCCTAGATATTTTATGGTTTTTCGTGCAATTGTGAATGGAATCAGTTTCTTGATTTCTTTTTCTGCTGCTTCATTATAGGTATATAGGAATGCAACTGATTTCTGTACATTGATTTTGTACCCTGCAACTTCACTGAATTCGTTGATCAGTTCTAGAAGGCTTCTGGTGGAGTCAATCGGGTTTTTATGTAGAGTATCATGTCCTCTGCAAAAAGTGAAAGTTTGACTTCTTCTTTGCCAATTCTGATGTCTTTTATTTCCTTTTGTTGTCTGATTGCTGATGCTAGGACTTCCAGCACTATGTTAAACAGCAGTGGTGAGAGTGGGCACCCCTTTCGTGTTCCTGATCTCAGGGGGAAAGCTCTCAGTTTTTCCCCATTGAGGATAATATTAGCTGTGGGCTTTCCATATATTGCCGTCTATTCCAATTTTCTCAAGGGTTTTTATTAAGAAAGGGTGCTATATTTTGTCAAATGCTTTTTCTGCATCTATCTACAGGATCATTTGTTTTTTATCTTTTCTTTTGTTAATGTGGTGTATCACATTGACGGATTTGTGAATATTGAATCAGCCCTGTAGCCCAGGAATGAATCCCACTTGATCATGATAGATAATTCTTTTTATATGCTGTTGAATTCTATTTGGTAGTATCTTGTTGAGTATTTTTGCATCTATATTCATTAAAGATATTGGTCTATAGTTCTCTTTCTTTGCTGGATCTCTGTCTAGTTTGGGAATCAAAGTGATGCTGGCTTCATAGAATGAGTTTGGAAGTTTTCCTTCTATTTTTATTTTTTGGAATAGTTTGAGAAGAATGGGTATTAGCTCTGCTTTAGATGTCTGGTAGAATTCCCCTGGGAAGCCATCTGTCCCTGGACTCTTATTCATTGGGAGATTTTTGATAACCAATTCAATTTCTTCACTGGTTATCAGTCTGTTCATACTTCCTATCTCTTCTCATTTGAATTTTGGTAGTGCATATGTGTTTACGAATTTGTCCACTTCTTCTAGATCGTCCAGTTTGTTGGCATATAGTTTTTCATAGTAATCTCTAATTATTGCTTGTATTTCTAAGGGATATTAGAGATTTTCAAAGTTTGCAGGGTGTTGAGATTATAGATAATTTTGTACATTTAAAGGTGGTTATTGTGTTAAAATTTTGTCATCAATTTTTCCAGTTTTAGTAAGAAACAACGCACATCACTGTATAATTTTAAGGCATATGGTATGATGGTTTGATTTACCTATATAGTGAGATGAATATTACAATAGGTTCAGCTAACATCCATCTTCTCACATAGATAACAATAAAAAGAAAGAAGAAAAGAAAAAATGGGGGTAAGACTCTTCTTGTGATGAGAAGTCTTAGGATTTATCATCTTAACAACTTTCCTGTGTAGCAGACAGCTCTGTTAGCTGTAGTCAGCATTTGTGGGTACTTATTTATCTAGTAATTATTTGTCTTATGGCTGGAAGTTTGCAGATTTTGACCACCTTCCTCCAGTTTCCTATCCCAGTCTCCCACCCACCTCTCTTTCTGCTGAACCACAATTCTGATCTCTTTTTCTATGAGTTTGGATTTTTGTTTTGTGGTATTTTTCCCATTTTACTGGGATTTATTTTGTTCTAATCTCTTTATTAATGTGTTGAATAATTTTTTAGTGTAGATGTGTACTGTTACCTTAGTTTCAGCTGTACAGCTTAGCGATCTGACAAGTTTACACCTTACGCTCTGCTCACCACAAGGGTAACTACCATCTCTCCTAGTACATCACTATTATAATATGATTGACTGTATTATTTATGCTCTGCTTTATATTCCCATGACTTATTCATTCCTTAACTGGAGGCCTGTGTTTCCTCTCCCCTTCACCCATGTTTCCCCAATATTCCTTACTCCTCCCCTCTGGCAACCTTCAGTTTATTCTCTGTATTTATAAGTCTAATTCTGGTTTTTGTTTGTTTGTTCATTTTTTAGATTCCATTTTATGAGTGGAATAATATGGTATTTGTCTTTCTCAGTCTGACTTATTTCACTTAGCACAATACCCTCTAGGTCCATCAATGCTGCCTCAAATGACATGATCTCATCCTTTTTATGTCTGCATAATATTCCATTGTGTACATATACTGCATTTTCTATACGGATTCATCTATTGATGGACACTTAGGTTGCCCCCATGTCTTGGCTGTTGTAAATAATGTTGCAATAATCATAGGAGTACATACATCTTTTTTAGTTTATTTTTCTTTTGACTATATTCCCACAAGTGGAATTGCTGGGTCATATTGTAGGTCTATTTTTAATTTTTTGAGGATCCTCCAGACTGCTTTCCTTAGTGGCTGCACTACTGCATGGTCCCGGCAACAGTGCACTGAGGTTTTCTTTTCTCAAAACCCATGCTAGCACGCGGTATCTCTTCTCTTCTTAATGATGCGTGCAAAACCATAAGTTTCTTTTTTTAATAGTATTCTCCAGACAAACTCAAAGCATTCTAAATCACACACATTAGTCATCTGAGTATCCCCATCTTTTTCTGACCAGTGTTGTTGTCAGAAAAGGGCATTGAAGGAAATATTTACCACAGGCCATTTCCTATTTCATTGTTAGTTGCCAACAGCTGCCTCTTGGCCACGGGCCATCCGATGATGGGAGAGAAATCAACCAACGGTGCATCCTCTTTGCTTCTGCCCCAGGCCATCAACATTTCCAGCCCTGACAGCAGAGGGTCAGCATTGTGGGAAGTATTATTCTCTATTTCTGTAAAAAACAATACCAGTGAAAGGAAGTGAGCCCTGCAGATTAGTTTCCCTTCTCAGCCAACAGGTAGTTGGCAATTTTCCAACTTTTATGATTTTTGTAAGAAAAGTGTACTTTTCCATCATTACTAACGTAACAATGGCTATGTGTTCAAACGACCAAAAAAATTATTATCTCCTGTGTGACCCACATGTAAGAAAACTGTATTTGTTTTTCTCGAGAAAATATTTAACTGAAAAGTATCTTAAAATTCTAGCATTGGAACAGACCTCAGAAAGGCCTCATGTCAGGACAAACTATCACATATCCTTTTGTTTTTAATTTCCAAGGTTGATGAATCCAGCAGATTTTTCTGAACAATCTGTTATAACTTGTTATAAGTTCTTCTACCTCTTTTAGTATATCTTCTGTAAAAATATAAATTATTTTATCACCCAACGTTAGCCATTTGTTCTTTAGTTTAAAATAACTCCAATTCACTCAATGTAGGTAGCCAGAGAAGTGCATACCAAGCTAGGGAGTGACCTTCGTCCTACAGGCCTGGGGGTCCCTAGCAGGCAATGCACCCCTTGGGAACTTGGTGAGGGCTCAGGATAAATAAGGCATACCTTTCTGGAATAAGGCTTCTACTCTATTATAGAATTATGGATCAATTTTCTATTAAAGGAAAACATGGATATATTATGTAGTAGAAACATGATTATTGAAATTAAAAGAAAACATTGTGGGAATTTGACACCCTAGAGCCCCCTCTGGACAAGTATGGGATGCCTTGTCTCCCCCTTTCTTCACCTTCCCAGCTCTTGTGTGAAAATCATGGAATCTCATTCAATCCCACAGCCAGGCAGTTCTAATGTGGAAGCAAAAGGGCTTCCTATAATCCCTGGAGCATGTTAAGATTAATGCTGGACAGAAGAAAAAACAGAGTGACAGAGCTCAAGCAATTTTAATCAGCAGCTTCAATAAAAGGAAAAATCGGTGCAGGTATTATGTGAAAGCTACGTTGATCTTTTGGCTCATAAAAGGAACTGTATATCTTCTAGGACTGCCCTCTTGAGTAACGTGTGCGTGTGTTGGGTTTAATCTAGGAGAAAATTAGTATTCACTGCACGACACTAATGCAAATTTTCAAGACTTAAAGATGAAATAATAGATTTCAAATGTCCCTCTTGAAGGAAATTCGATGAGACTGGGAAACAAATTACCACCAGTTCCTGATTAAGAAACAAGCACAGTAATGGGATATTTCCATGCGTGGGCTCAATCAGTGCAGCCAGGTCCACAGCGTCATGTAAAGACCAGCCTGGCAAGGCGTTGCCATGCACTTGTCAGTAACGGTGGAAATTGTTTTATGTTTTATGTTTCCTGCTTTATGATGAGAAGAGGTGAAGAAGAGAGAGAAGGAGAAAGAAGATGAGGCATCAGCCAGAGGAGGAACCGGTCCACCAGCCACCCCAGATGGCGCAGATTCCCCACTTGGTCTCTAAACAACGCAAAACACATAGTCAGCAACAACTCGTGACCCCAGAAAGCACAGGAAGCATGTTTCAACGCATTTAATTTTATTTTAAAATATTCTAATTCATATGACCACTACGCTCTGCCCCAGAAGGGAATTTTGAATTTTGCTAATGATATTTTAAGTTTAGCCTAGTTTATATGCCCCTCCCACACACACCCATGCCCCTGGGAGAAGGGTAAAACTGAAATTAAAACAGAATCTCCAAGGCTCACTCCATATTTCATAGGATCTAAAATTAAGCCAAGGCATTTGAAAGCCTGAAAATGTAAGCTGGACTGCGTGTAACCCCAGCAGTTTTTCTTCTTGTTTCTTACTTTTTTATACTGTGGGCTCATCTGAAATTGAAGTGTCCATTTTAGCTGTTAATTTCTTTCTGAGGGAGTTAAATCAGCCTCCTCTACACCAGGTAAGCCCTGTTTTTGACAAAATTGAATAAATGATGAATATGATTGCTAGCAATTTTCCCTTTGTTAAAGATGGATTCTCCCAGTGTATAAATGATAAGGTAATTCTGAGAGAGCTGTTAGTTTAACATCAAATATGAATCTACTACTGGGATCTGAATAAAGATATTTTTCTTTAATTTCTGACTTGCTCTTGACCACTTATTACGGCAAATGAATGCACGGAAGGCGTTCTCAGGTCCTGGGTCAAGCACCTGGCCAGGTTTGGCATGGGCTTCGATTTATTGTGATGTTTCCCTTCTTTTTTTTATCTAAAATTTCTAAGTTCCAGGGGCGCCTGGGTGGCTCAGTCAGTTGAGGGTCTGTCCGGCTTCGGCTCAGGTCATGATCTCATGGTTCGTAGGTTCGAGCCCCGCGTTGGGCTCTGTGCTGACAGCTCAGAGCCTGGAGCCTGCTTCAGATTCTGTGTCTCCCTCTCTCTCTGACCCTCTCCTGCTCACGCTGTCTGTCTCTTAAAAAATAAAAACATTTTTTAAAAATGTTTTTAAAGATAAAATTTCTAAGTCCACAAACTCCTTGGCACATTGTCTAAGCTCTGTTAAGCTTCCTGGTGTATTGTCTTAAGAATCTCTTTTTTCTTCCTTAATCATTCAAGATGTCTCTTGGTGACACAGCTCATGTCAGTCTGATACTCAAGAAAAAAGCATTCATCTGTAGCTGCTACAGCAACGTGGCAATGCAGGACGATTTAATAAGGCAGCAGAGGTTGTTAAGAGGAGATGAGGTGAGATCGCAGAGGAAGTCACACGAGGGCAAGGGCCTGGCACTGCCCAGAGCTGCACGATTGGAGCAACCCAGGCTCTCCTTCACCTGGAGAGAAGGCAAGCCTGCCTCTTGCACAGTGTGGCTGGTCACTAGGACCCATGGATGTGCCCGCTGTCACAGAAGTCTTCAGTTCAGGCTAATGCTCACCGCGGCAGAGCACTTGGTGATTAAATTCCTCACGTCTGCCATTGATAAATGACAGAGGGGGAAAAAGTCTTTCAAAGGTTGTTTTGTTAATTAAAATTGCAGATTAATTCTGGAGATACTTACTTTTATTTTATGTATCTTTATGTCACCCTATGCCAAGTTTGCTAATCAATTCTGTTTAGATCATTCGCCTTATGGAGCGAAGATAAAGCATAGTGATTTCTTTGGTAAGCACAGTCTCTTGGGACAGCAGCCTTGCCAAGATTTCTCTTAAGAAACAGACACTTCTCCAAAGAGGACATCCAGATGGCCTACAGGCACATGAAACGATGCTCAACATCACTCATCATCAGGGAAACACAAATCAAAACCACACTGAGATACCACCTCACACCGGTCAGAGTGGCTAAAATGAACACATCAAGAGACTATAGATGCTGGCGAGGGTGTGGAGAGACGGGCACCCTCCTACACTGTTGGTGGGATTGTAAACTGGTGCACCCGCTCTGGAAAACAGTGCGGAGGTTCCTCAAAAAACTATCCATAGAACTCCCTTATGACCCAGCAATAGCACTGCTAGGGATTTACCCAAGGGCTACAGAAGTGCTGATGCATAGGAGCACATGTACCCCAATGTTCACAGCAGCAATGTCAACAATAGCCAAATCATGGAAAGAGCCTAAATGTCCATCACCTGATGAATGGATCAAGAAGATGTGGTGTATATACACAATGGAGGACTACATGGCAATGAGAAAGAATGAAATATGGCCATTTGTAGCAAAGTGGATGGACCTCGAGGATGTCAAGCTAAGCGAAATAAGTCAGGCAGAGAAAGACAGTTACCATATGTTTGCACTCACAGGTCTAACAGGAGACCAGGAGAAACCTAATGGAGGACCAGGGGGAGGGGAAGAGGGAAAGAGAGTTGGGGAGAGAGAGGGATGCAAAACCTGAGAGACTATTGAATATTGAAAACGAATCAAGGTCTGAAGGGGGAGGTGGAGGGGGAAGGGAGGTGGTGGTGATGGAGGAGGGCACTTGTGGGAAGAGCACTGAGTGTTATACGGAAACTAATTTGACAATAAACTATTAAAAAGATCATTGATGATTCTAACAATGGTTCTAAAGTTAGCTACGCAAAATGTTTAGCTCTTTGATACTAGTATTTTGATTTTTTAAATGTTTATTTATTTATTTTGAGGGAGATACAGTGCACACGCATTCATGAGGGAAGGACGGAAAGAGAAGGAGAGAGAGAGACAGAGACAGAGAATCCCATCCCAAGCAGGCTCTGCGTTGTCAGCACAGAGCCCAATGCAGGGCTTGATCTCACAAACTGTGAGATCATGCCCTGAGCTGAAATCAAGAAAGAGTCAGACACTTAACCCACTGAACCACCCAGGTCCCCCAGTATTTTTAATTCAGTTGCATTTTCCTAACCTTATTTCCATGTCCAGTGATATGCGGCCCTTAGTCACTGTGCCCATTGGGAGCCACTGACAGCAGCTCATGCAGTGTATGCAGACCAAGCTTCATGCCCAATGAAAGGTCGATGATGTGTGGGTGCTTGTCCTCAGACTTCCCCTTTCCAGTGACCCATTCCAGACCTACCCTCTTATTCCCCCTATGGATGCAAACAGGACCAGAGGGGCAGAGACTGGGCTGCCCGGGAACACCACAAGAAACCTGCAGGGGTCAAGGATGAAAGCTTTGTTCCCAGGCGTATCCTGCGATGCCAAGTTGCAGCCTGGAATTTTTACAGCAGAGTTTTAAACCCCCGACAATGAGAGTTTATAATGGAAATGCTGCCAGACCTTGAACTATAGCAACACCACTATAATATTTATAAGTACCTTATACTCTTTCCAAACACATGTGCTCATTACTTGTGTCTCACTTTGGGGGAACCTCTCTGTATAAACACAACAGATTGGCTTGCTTATACTTCCTGGCTCTAATTGCTCTCCATCTCTATCTGTGAGAAGAAAGCAGCCCCCAGGGCCGAGCAGCGAAGCGTCTCCCTCTGCGCTTCACACAGCTACAGTGCTCTGCAGTGCACACTTCTCTTTTCACTTTGGCTATCAGCCTGAGTCAATGAGCACATCTTTTAGTATTTTCTTATAATTATTTCTTTCAATGATGCACCTGAACGGGAACTGACTGGTGGGTTGGAGACAATCCGTGAACCCACTGGGTCTGACAGAATTTGACCGCTAGGCAGTTTTTAAGTAAACAGGGGAAGAGGCCGTGCACATCAGTGAAAAGCCACTCAGAGTGCTGACAGCTTATCTGGTCCAACATAAGTAGGTTTACAGGGAAACCGATTGCTTAATAGTGATCAGGAATGACAAGGATTTCCTAACTTCTATGCAAACCTCCCAGCAATTGTGTGTCTGGGCACAAAGTCACGCTGAGCTGTTGATGTGTAAGACAGCAAGTATGGCCTGCAGGTGAGACGGACCCAAAGAAAAGGAAATGCATCCTCCTCCTGGATGAGCAGACGGTGGAAGCCAGCTCCTCGGCATAACTCAGGTCCCAGGACATCCCCCTCTGTAAGACGGAATGCACAGCAGTGCTATCGAGAGAGCTTCGATCCCTCATGCAGACCGCAACCGACTTGGGCACCCAGCCCTCAGAAAGCAGGTGTGAGTTTATTGGCAGTGGCCTCATGACCTGAGACTTTCAGTCAAAATGGAATCAGAAGTGAGAAGCAAAGATTTGTATACAAAAATTTCAGTGCTGGCTTCCAAGATCATGAAAAGAAGTGAAGGTTGCCCCATTAAGCTGACTCATCAGGTCCCTCAGCACCAAGGGGCAGAGTGGGTGGCAGTTAGTCCCCTCCACAAGAGTGCTGCCATCCCAGGACTTGCAACGTGGCCACTGCCCACAGTGTCCAGTCACATATCATCTCTCAAAATCAGATGAGAAACCCCAATGCCGATGGCTCCTCCTGACGACAGACAGCCATGCGGAACATCAGAATATGGACTTAATTAATTCATTCAACAGACATTCTTCTAGAGTAAGGTATCCAAATGGGGGATATGTAGCTAACTTATTGGAAATGGCTCAGTAAACACACCATCACTATGAAATGTGGAGGAATCCGTGAGCACTGTGGCCAGCTGAGCATCTACTGTAGGGAGGATGGCAGCTTGTGTAAAGAAGGAAGAAGAGCTTTGGGGATCAGCCAGGAAGACACAGCGAAAGGCACCCACCACATATGAATTTCTGATTGCTTACACACTGGCCGACAGCCTCACGAGTGGCTCTGTGATCATCAGAAGGAAAAGCACCTCCAGTAATGATCTGACCATTAACATCACTATCACATTGGTGTTTTTACTGTCGAATGAAGGAGAGTAACCAAGGTGGCATTTTGTTATTAGAAGAGATTAGTGTGCAACAATTTTACTTACCTATTATTGGTCACAGAACCACGTGCCACGGATCCACTCGGTATCGCTGCTTCTTTTTTCCCCCAAATCCCTGGCATTGTTAGCACAACAAACTTATTCAACCATCATATTCAGACAAATGTACTGCAATTGTATACGAGGGAAAACCTTAATGTAAAATAAACAAAATGTGCCCCAGCATGGGCCACTGCAAAGGAAAAATAATACAGTGAAATGATTGGGTAGCTCCTAATTAATTCATTCGATATGGAAATGCAGCATGGATTTTCTTTCTGGAAATAGGTACAAATACCTCCAGCCCAAGGAAGATGATGTCCAAAGAAACAGGTGTAAGGAGCATCAACTCTTTTCCTCTTTCTTTGTACTTGGACAAGACACAAGTATAAGGAAGTAGGGCGATCACTCGCCTACCGGGAAAACCCCAGTCCTCACCGGGTGGGGCTTGCAGCTTTCAGAGTTCTGCACCAGGGACACAGAGTGGGCAGCGCTGGTGTCCCCGGTCACAAGCCTGGACCTCACACACACAAGCCCTGACACATGCCCAGGGAGAGAACTGGCGTTGCACCTCCGTGCCTTCTAATTTAAGCACTGTGTTTTCCAGCTAGTCTATATTTGAGTAGTTGATTTCAGATAACCCTTGAAAACAGGAAGCAAATGCTATAATTTTAAAGAACTATTTGGCAATCAACCCGTAAGGAACAACAATCCTAAAATTTTTAACTGTAGGCAAAAAAAAAAAAAAACCTCAGAAATTGAATGTTAAAAGCTTCATGCTTTTTTCTAGTTTGTCAGCATTCACTGTGGAAGACATAAGGAGAAGAGTAAGGATTTAAAGGTGACTAAATAAACAAATAATTTAAAAATTCCACAGTCCCTCTTCTTAAGAGAAATGTGAGGTGATGAGACATCACTGTACCTCCAACTGCAACACATTTTCAATAAAAGAAAACAAAGGATCAGTTTCCAAAGGGCAAACCTAAAGTTCATAGAATCACCATAATGAATGAGAAAGAAAAACTTAAAATAACGGAGAGAACATTATTCCCTTTGCCACAAAAATGCTGCCATGATATGGCACAGAAATAATGAGGTAGAGAGGTGCCCTTTACGGGAACCCTACCCCGCCAGTGAAGGAGAGAGCCTTCGGAGTTAGAGAGAAATGCCTGTTCCCCAGGGGCCCATCCACATGGCGATGCCCCCCAAGACAACGGAAGAGGCAAACATGGCAGCCCCCTGAAGGAAACTTGAAATGAAACCCCCTTTGTTCCAAAACTGTAATATTCCATCCAGACACATGTTACAGTACAACCTTGGGTTGGGAGTAACTTGTTCTGTGAGTGTTCCGCAAGACGAGCAAACATTTCTAATAAATTTTAACTTGAAAAACGAGTGACATCTTGCAATACGAGTAGTATGTGACGCTGAATGTCACATGATCACAAGTGAGTCAATGGTTCTTGAAATTCACTTTGATATACAAGTGCTTGGGATTACAAGCATGTTTTCCGGGACAAACTACACTCACAAGCCAAGGTTTTACTGTATATAAAGTCCATTTGTGCTGGAGCCAAATAGGTAACTGAGGCAGTGACCTGACCTTCTCCAGCTTCCGGAAATAGAGCTGAAGCAGTGGTGAACTTCTTCGCCTTCCAGCACCACTAACAAAATGTGTGTTCCTCGTTCCAGCAAGAATGTCACTCATCCAGGAAACAACGCTGGGTGGGCCTTGTCCACTGCGCTATCTGTCACAGCTCCAAGTGGTACCTTAGAAGTATGACGGCATGACTTATGTCAAAGAGCAGGTGGCATTAGCTAAAACACTTCCTGGACAGAGTGCTAGTCTCACGTTTCCCTTCTGCGAGGAAGTGACCGCTGTAACCTGGTAACCTGAAATCTCTCGCTGGGGAATGACAGTAAGTCTTTAAGGGACAATGATGTATTTCTGATCTGGGCATTGAGGTGCCCACTAAGACACAAAATTTTAACCTAAACCCTAAATGCTCTAGGCTTTCTTCCCTTTCTGGATACATCCTGCGATATGATAACCATATACTGAAAACATTTTCACTTACTTTGAGCTTCATTGAGAACCCCCACTGATCCGATCACATGTTTTAACCAGCAATCAGGTTCCAGCCTCTGGAAGAAGATTTCCTGAAATTGATACAAACCTCACAAAGGATGCATCTCCCTTCCCATAAAGTATGAAAGAAGAATCATCCAAAAGATGGAAAGGAATTATCAGAAAAGTGAACTCGGCCCGCCCCCCCTGCCTTTCTTTATAATAAGCACTCTCTCGGGCAGTATTCCTCTAGCCAACACAGAGCAGGACTCCTCAAGGGAGCATGTGGCTGCATAAAGAAACAGCCAGAAAACAACTCTCTTAAACAAATAAACAATTCAGCACTTGAACTTTATGTTCCTAATCTCTGCCATCATTAATCACATTCAAAGTTTGTCTTTAAGAGCCTGCATGAAGGAGTGGGAGGTGGAGGGAAAGGAAGGAAAATAAACTCTTGGGTCCAGTTAGATTTATGAGACACGTCAGATATGAGAACTCACTGCCTCTGCCAAAAAAAAAAAAAATGACCTTGGGAAGCTTGTAAGAGGTGGCCCACATGGATATTACAGGATGGCTTCGGTGGAACTCAAACACCTCATGAGCCCAATACTGAATGTCCTTTCAGCATTCTGAAAGTGAACGAAACTCATCTGGATTGCAGTACAAACCCAGGAAGGGGTCTGAAAGTACTTCGTCTATGAATGTCTGTCTTTTGTTTAAGAAAAAGAAAAAAACTCAAAGCACAACCATGGTTGGCCAAAGCCATATCATTAAAGAGGTGTGAATGTGGAAGTCATGGGCACAGGAATGAGGTGAGGGGAAGACCTACCGTGCAGAAGGCTCGGCCCACCTCACACAGCCCCTGTTGTCATGTCGGACCCGGATGTGCGAGGGGCAGTGTATGGCCATCTCCCAAGCTCCGAGTGAACACCTTTAGCTTCTTACCTGCTCTATGTAGTTGCTCCTTTTCAATTTTTCAATCTTCAGATTCCCTTAAGATCCTATAAATCCATCATTTTCACATTTACAAATGACATGTTCTATTCCAGAGAAATCTAAATGTGAGGTCATTCCTTGGGCTACCTAGGGCCGTGTTCCATAATGCAGTGATGGGAGCCCACCCCGGGGAGCCAGGCTGGGCACCACTGTGTATTCTTTATGTATCCTGCTTATGACACAAGAATGTTCTTGATTTATAGCAGTTAGTGAAACAATAGAAGCTTCTCCTATTCTTTTTGTTGTTATTGTTGTTATTGTTGTTAGAAAAACTGCTGCTTGCTTTCTGGCTGAAAAATGTCTTGCTAGTTGTCAAAGAAGACTGGTCAAGTGGTGAAGGCCAGTTTGCTATATATCTGATGAGGCGATAAGATGTGTGTGCTTAGGGCTAGCGAAGGCCAGGAGGTTCATCCCTAACCCATGAATATCACGAGCTTGATCAGAGATACAGCTTCCAGCTCAAACCTTTGCAGAATCTGATGATTCTTGGGCAAGGGAACAATAAAATAGTCATTTAAATAATGTCTTATTGCTTAGATATGTCCTATAGGCTCTATCCTGACCCTCAACCGCTAAAGCAACCTTAGAAACTGGTCATGTGCTTTGCTAATTTAACAGCAAAAGAGCAACTGACAGTCATTATCCTGATACATCTCAGTTCTAAGTTTTATCCTTCAACACATTGGAAGTCCTGAGTGGACATCTTCCCGGGAATATTTTTAAGTTAACACTAATAGAGAAACAAACAAAAGTGAACTGACCAATGAGCAGATCAAGGTCCACTGTTACGTAATAAATCAGAGCTATGACAGCAGCGCTTCCCTGCTTGGAGTCAGGACCAGCTTTGTATTCTAATGTAATTTTAATTACTTTCAATAATGTTCTAACATAATTTTCCTTATATAAAACCACACTGAAATCCTATGTGATCTCTATAATGGCCAAGAGTGTGAGGCCAGGAGGCTCTGGGGGCACATCATATGCACTTATCAAAGGACAACTATCTATTCCAGTGGACAATATTATGTGTTTTGATGTGCCTTTGATGTAAATGAAATGTAAACCCAAGAGGCCCCAGCTGCTAGATTATTGAATAGACACCCAAAGGGTTATCCGGTTTTATATAATCATCTTACTTGGGGCCTTCGGGATGTGAATAAAAGCACATTCTCTCTGATGTCATTTCCATAACAGTTAACAACAATTTGTCCGTAGATGAGCCTCTGTGACTGGAAACCTGGCAACGCGATACTCTTTCCGTCTTCCACATGAAAGACTCAGCTGTCAGACATAGCTAAGATTTCAAGATCAAAATTGAGCAATAAACCATAAGATGCAAAAGGAAAGGACAAAAAAAAAAAAACCAAAGCTGAGCAAGATATAGGGGAAAGGGTAGGAATGGGGTGTATTTTAACTAATGGGCATGTTTTGCTGATTGGATTACTCCACTCCCTTTTCTGAATGTGCAGTGAAAAGTTGGCCACAATGTACATTAAAAACAATCTCTCTGAAACTGTACTTGCCAAACCTTCCTGGACACTCATTTGAATTTTAAATCAGGCTTAATTACAGCAAATCTTATTGCAAAAAATAAAAACACTAGATAATTGGGCTTTTCTAGTTAGCTAAACAGACTCCAAGATTTAAGCTGTTCATCAAAATATGATAAAAGTTATGGATTATATAAGGTAAAGTAAAACATTTTATGATATGCTTTCTAATCATACCGCAAATGATTTAGGCCCACACATTCTTTCTCTTTCTATATTTTTTTAGTGTCAGGGTTAGCCTGACTAGGTAGGAAAGTTCCTGTCATATACTGAATCATAGTTTATGAAAATGGCGTTAGTGGATCCATACATAATATAGACATATTAACAGTGAATCTTGAATCTCTTGGAATTGTAAAGAAAAGTGTGTGTTGTAAGTGTCTATATGTGATTTTTTTTGCAAAGAAAGGACTATTCCTCCTTTATACTATCCAACATTTACCTGACCTTAAAGAAGAGTAAAAGCCCCTCATTTCAGCATGTCCATTTAATAGGTTTGTCTGTTCATTTATTTATTAGTCAACTAATATGTATTGAGTGATTATATAAGTTCCAGTGATACATAAGCCAGGTATATTCCCTGTCTGCCTTCAGGATTCCTTGGGCTACTTTGAGGATGTGCATGGTAATTGATGCTATGAAAGAAGTTCAATTTACTAACCAAACAGATAAAACTTTCTATCTCGACCCAGAGCATCAGGGAAGAATGCCCAAAAAATATGGTACATTTTGACTTATTACAGTTATTATTCTTAATGTTCCACAGATCATTCCATCGGTAGCCTCTTCCTACTGATGCAACCCCAGTAGACTTTGAGAGTGAGTGTCCTTGATTTCTCTGGAATTAGCCAATCCTCTAAGAATCTCTGGTCTCTTATACTAGGAAATAATATTTAGAGATCATAGTCTGTATGCTAGGAGTTCAAAATTAAATATTTTTTAAAATAATAAAAAGAAATTCAAACTTTAAATGGAAAGTATAGTTCCCCAAGCACTACAGTAAAATAAAAAATGGTTTTATAGGAGATACCATGAAGTAATAGGAAGAAAATGGATAGATTTAAACCCAAACCCAAAGTCTATCAGCTTCAGGTCAATCTCTTAGGTCATCAGCTCATGTCCAGAATGGAGACATCATTACCTTCTTTGGGGTTGTGTTGAGGTTAGATGAGGAGACGCAGTTAAAGCAGCTGGACTACATATACTGTGTCTCATTGAATTCAGAAGGCCACAGATTGCAAGATGCCGCTCAGCTGCCATTGGAATAAAAGCCAACCCCACCTGGCTTGTGAAAGTCTGCATGGCCAGCCCCAGAGCCCTCTGGTCCCACATTCTTGTGCCTCCTCTTGACCTCTGGTTCCAGCTTCACAGACTCTTCCAGCAACTGGCTCTTGGCCCTTCCATAGTCTTGCTCTCTGCTGTAAGCTCTCTCCGTGGGGTTCACTCCTCTAATTGCTCAAACTTCATTTTAAGTAACTCATTCTGGCAAAGAAAAAGATGACTTCTTTGTTCTATCCTCTCAGTATATGATACAGGAGGCTGCTGTTTTTTAACCTGGGTTATCAGATCGTGTCTTTCCACATTCATCCAAATTTAATATTGTGTCTAAAGTCTATGTTTGGAACTTGAAGATCAAAAGAGTCAAACCTCATGTAATTACACATTAGGGAGTGCTAAAGTCACGAGTGTCTCAAAGCTCTTTCATTAAAGCAACTTCAGTTCTATGAGAGGAATATCACTTTCAGCATGATAGTGGAAATTTTGGAAACCAACATGATTTTATCACAAATTTTGGTAATAACATTAAAATATTTTGTAAACAATTATGGAGGTAATTATAAAATGTTTTTATGGATTGAGGAGCCAAGATGGCGGAGAGGAAGGGTGCTCTGTAAACTTCGTCCGCCCCATCTATTGAACTGAGAAGGACATTACTCTCATCTGCAAGAGGGGGAAATACGGACTCCAGAAAGAAGACAACCCCAAAGATGCCTGAGTGAGTGAGAGTGAACTGGGGATATTGGAAAACATGCCAGCCTGAGAAGGGCAGGGGAGGGGGGAGCCCCAGCCCAACACAGGGAAAGCGCATGGAGCTCATGAGAGACAAAGGGAAGAGAAAAAGAAACTGAACACGCTCATAATACTGTCTCTGGGGAAGAGATAAAGAGCGTTTAGCCCCACACAGAGACAAAAACTCACTCCAATTGTAACCGCTGGGCAGCCCAAATCCCCAACCCAGGTGGCACAAGGGAAAAAACAGCCTCCACCCCTGAGCGAGATCCTAGCAGGGAGTTGGCGGCCACAGCAGCGGCCCCAGGGGCACACACTTCGGCCTCAGCTGTGGGAGCAGGAGCACACACCTCATTTCCACAGCATATCTCGCCTCCAGCATGGGCAGTGTGAATCCCAAATCCTGGGTACCAACAGGGAAAAAATAGCCCCCACCTTTACTCAATCCCCGCAGGGAATTGGCAGCGGCAGAGGCAAGGGCGCGTGCTTTAGCTGCGGCTGCTGGAGTAGGCACCTTATTTCCGGCAGTGCCCAGCTCCAGAGACAGCAGCAGCGCATATCCTGGCTGGCGTCAAGAGAAACTGCTCCTTCCCCCTCCGTGATCTCTGCTAGGGGTGGGAGTTGGCGTCAGCATCTGTGTGGGCAAGCACTTTACCTCCTACAGCGCACCTTGCCTCTGGCAGTGGCAGTGCAAATCCGTGCTGGGGCCAAGAGAAACTGCGCCCTCCCCATACCCAATCCTGGCTAAGAAGCCAGCCGCCAAAGCGAGTACATCTCATCTGTGGCAGCATAAATGTGCATGGACTGGGATTTTGAAATGAGGCGGGCCTGGAAAATACAGCTTGGCTCAGCTGTGGCACAAGGAGAACAGACTCACTAGAGTGGCCTGCAGCGCTTAGTTCCAGCGGAGCTTGGAGCGCTGCCATTCATCCTCTTCATCCTCTGCAACCACCATGGCAGGGCTTCTGAGAGCAGCCCCTGAGACTTACATACACCAAACCACGCCTCTCCATGAAGAGGAGTTGCTACTTTTTTTTCTGTACTTATTTCTTATTATTATTACCTTTTTTACTTAAAAATTCTTTTTAATTTTTACTCTTTATTTTCCTTTTTCCTTTCTCCCTCTTTTTTTTTCCCTTCCACTTGCCATCCAGATATATTCTCTCTTATCTCATCCTTATCTCTCCCCTCAACTGGTTATATAATTTTAGACTATCCATTGTCCTTTGTTGTCTGTGCCCCCCCCCTTTATTTTTTTTCTTTACTTCTCTTTCCTCACCCTTTTCTTTTCTTCTGTTCCCCCTTTTAATGTGTTTGTTTGTTTGATTTGTCTGTGCGTTTGTGTGCTTCTGTTCCCTCTGTGTTTGTCTGTCTGTTTTCCTTCTCAGGGCTACCCCAAGAAACAAGCCAAAGTGCACATGACAGCCAGTCCCAAATATCACTAAGTAGGGAAATAAAATAATCAAAGGCACAACAAGAGAAACTGAGAGACACCATTAAAAGAATATTTCCTGAAATGACAGGCCCTGGACAGTCAATAAGCCTCCGTTAACAGAGCAATATTAACAGGTGCACAGGGCACAGCGAGGTTCTTAAAACTAACAAGAGACAAAAAACTAACCAAAATGACAAAATGAAGGAACTCTCCCCTGAAGAATCTACAGGAAGAAGTCATAGCCACAGAACTTCTCAAAACAGACCTCAACAACATACCTGAACAAGAATTTTAAAACTTGTCATAAAATTAATCACTGGGGTTGAAAAAAGCATCAGAGAAGCAACTGAGACAATGACTAGAAACTTTGAAAATAGTTGTTACAAGTTTAAAAAAAAGGCTATAAATGAGGTGAATAGTAAAATGGAGGCAGCCACCTCAAGGATTGACGAGGCAGAGAGAAGAATAGGTGAATTAGAAGACACAGTAATAGCAAAGAGGAAGCCAAGAAAAAAAGGGAGAAATTGATCCAGGAGCAGGAAAGGAGAATTGGAGACCTGAGGGATACAATCAAACAGAACAATATCCGTATCATAGGAATTCCTGAAGAGAAAGAAAGAGAGAAAAGTCCTGAAGGGATACTAGACCAAATTATAACAGAGAATTTCCCAAATCTGGGGAAAGAAATAGACATTCAAATTCAAGAGGCACAAAGAATCTCCATTGGACGTAATTTGAACCAACCTTCAGCACGACATATCATAGTGAAACTGGCAAAATATGAAGATAAAGAGAGAATTCTGAAAGCAGCTAGGGAGAAAAGGGCCCTCACATACAAAGGGAAACCTATCAGAGTGGGTACAGAGCTATCTAATGAAACTAGGCAGGCCAGGAAGGAATGGCAGGAAATATTCAAAGTGATGAACAGAAAAAACATGCAGCCAAGAATTTTTTATCCAGCAAGCCTGTCATTCAAAATAGAAGGAGAGATGAAGGTGTTCCCAAATAAACAAAAATTGAGGGAATTCATGACCACCAAACCAGCCCTACAAGAAATCCTAAGAGGGACTCTATGAGGGAAAAGTTCCAAAGAATACAAGGTGCCAGGGACACCACTATAAACATGAACTCAACGGAGAACACAATGACCTAAACCCACATTTTTCAATAATAACACTGAATGTAAATGGACTGAATGCTCCAACCAAATGACACAGGGTAGCAGAATGGATAAAAAAAAAAAATCCATCTATTTAGTGTCTATAAAAGATTCATTTTAGACCTGAAGACACCTTCAGATTGAAAGTAAAGGAATGGAGAAATATCTATCAAGCGACTAGAAGCCAGAAGAAAGCAGGAGTAGCCATACATATAGCATACAAACTGGACTTTAAAGTAAAGGCAGTAACAAGAGATGAAGAAGGACATTATATAATAATTACAGGGTCTCTCCATTAGGAAGAGCTAACAATTATAAACATCTATGTGCCAAATTCGGGAGTGCCCAAAGACATAAAACAAGTAATCACATACAGAAACAATCTTATTGATAAGAATGTGCTAATTTCAAGGGACTTTAATACTCCACTGACAGCAATGGATAGATCAACCAGACAGAAAATCACTAAAGAAACAATGGACCTGAATGATACATTGGGACAGATGGAATTGATAGATATATTTAGAACTCTGCATCCTGAAGTTAGGAAATTTACCTTCTTTTCAAGTGCATATGGCACATTCTCCAAGATAGATCACATACTGGGGCATAAAGCAGCCCTCCATAAGTATAAACGAATAGAGATCATACCATGCACACTTTCAGATGACAATGCTATGAAACTTGAAATTAACCACAGGAAAAAGTCTGGAAAACCTCCAAACATGTGGAGGTTAAAAACCACCCTACTAAAAATGATTGGGCTAATCAGGCAATTAGAGAAGAAATGAAAAAATATATGGAAAATGAAAACAAAAATACAACAATCCAAAATCTTTGGGACGCAGGAAAGGCAGTTCTAAGAGAAAAGTATATTGCATTCCAGGCCTATTTCAACAAATGAGAAAAAGGGCAAATTCAAAATCTAACAGGGCACCTAATGGAACTAGAAGGGGAACAGCAAGAGCACCCAAAATCCAGCAGAAGAAAAGAAATAATAAATATCAGGACAGAAATAAACAATATAGAATCAAAAAAAAAACAGTTGAACAGGTCAATGAAACCAACAGTTGGTTCTTGGAAAAAATAAGCAAAATTGATAAATGTCTAGCCAGGCTCCTTAGAAAGAAAAGAGAGAGCACCCAGATAGACAAAATCATGAATGAAAAAGGATCTATTACAACCAATCCCTTAGAAATACAAGCAATCATCAGAGATTACTATGAAAAATTATATGCCAACAAACTGGACAACACAGAAGAAATGGACAAATTCCTAAATGCACATGCACTGCCTAAATTCAAACGGGGAGAGGTAGAAAGCATGAATAGACCGATAACCAATGAAGAAATTCAATCCGTTATCAAAAATCTCCCAACAAATAAGAGTCCAGGGACAGATGGCTTCCCAAGGAAATTCTACCAGACATTTAAAGCAGAGCTAATACCCATTCTTCTCAAACTATTCCAAAAAATATAAATAGAAGGAAAGCTTCCAGACTCATTCTACGAAGCAAGCATCACCTTGATACCCAAACCAGACAGAGACCCAGCAAAAAAAGAGAACTACAGACAATATCCAAAAATACTCAACAAGATACTGGCAAATCGCATTCAACACCATATAATAAAAATTGTCCATCACGATCAAGTGGGATTCATTCCTGGGTTACAGGACTGGTTCAATATTCCCAAATCCATCAATGTGATACATCACATTAACAAAAGAAAAGATAAAAACCATGTGATCCTGTCGATAGATGCAGAAAAAGCATTTGACAAAATACAGCACCCTTTCTTAATAAAAAAAAAAAAAAACTCAAGAAAGTCGGAATAGAAGGAACTGACCTAAACATTATAAAAGCAGTTTATGAAAAGCCCACAGCTACTATCATCCTCAATGGGGAAAAACTGAGAGCTTTCCCCCTGAGATCAGGAACACGACAGGGGTGTCCCCTCTCACCACTGTTGTTTAACATAATGTTGGAAGTCCTAGCATCAGCAATCAGACAACAAAAGGAAATAAAAGGCATCAGAATTGGCAAAGATGAAGTCAAACTTTCACCTTTCACAGATGACATGATACTCAACATGGAAACCCCGCAGACTCCACCAGAAGTCTTCTAGAACTGATCAACGAATTCAGTGAAGTTGTAGGGTACAAAATCAATGTACAGAAATCAGTTGCATTCCTATACACGAAAAATGAAGCAGCAGAAAAAGAAATCAAGAAACTGATTCCATTCACAATTGCATGAAAAACCATAAAATACCTAGGAGTAAACCTAACCAAGGATGTAAAAGACCTATATGATGAAAACTATAGTAAACTTATGAAAGAAATTGAAGAAGACACCAAGAAATGAAAAACATTCCATGCTCATGGATCGGAAGAATAAACATTGTGAAAATGTCATTACTACCCAAAGCAATCTACACATTCAATGCAATCCCCATCAAAATCCCACCAGCGTTCCTCTCAAAGCTAGAACAAGCTATCCTAAAATTCATATGGAACCACAAAAGACCCCAAATAGCCAAAGTACTCTTGAAGAAGAAAACCAAAGTGGGAGGCATCACAGTTCCAGACTTGAGCCTCTACTACAAAGCTGTCATCATCAAGACAGCATGGTATTGGCACAAAAACAGACACATAGACTAATGGAATAGAATAGAGAACCCAAAACTGGGCCCACAAATGTACAGCCAATTAATTTTTGACAAAGCAGGAAAGAGTATCCAATGGAAAAAAGACTGCCTCTTTAGCAGGTGGTGCTGGGAGAACTGGACAGCAACATGCAGAAGAATGAAACTAGACCACTTCTTACATTATCCACAAAAATAAACTCAAAATGGCTGAAGGACCTGAATGTGAGACAGGAAACCATCAAAACCCTTGAGGAGAAAGTAGGAAACAACCTCCTTGACCTCAACCACAGCAATTTCCTACTCGACACATCCCCAAAGGCAAGGGAAATGAAAGCAGAAATGAACTAATGGGACCTCATCAAGATAAATATCTCCTGTACTGCAAAGGAAATGATCAAGAAAACTAATAGGCAATCAACAGAAAGGGAAAAGATAGTTGCAAATGACATATCAGATAAAGAGCTAGTATCCAAAATCTACAAGGAACTCACCAAACTCCACACCCAAAACACAAATAACACAGTGAATAAATGGGCAGAAAACATGAACAGACACTTCTCCAAAGAGGACATCCAGATGGCCAACAGACACATGAAACGATGCTCAACATCACTCATCATCAGGGAAACACAAATCAAAACCACACTGAGATATCACCTCACCACAGTCAGAGTTGCTAAACTGAACAAATCAAGAGACTGGTGAGGATGTGGAGAAATGGGCACATGTACCCCAATGTTCATAGCAGCACTGTCAACAATAGCCAAATCATGGGAAGAGCCTAAATATCCATCACCTGATGAATGGATCAAGAAGATGTGGTACATATATACTATGGAGTACTACATGGCAATGAGAAAGAATGAAACCTGGCCATCTGTAGGAAAGTGGATGGACCTCGAGGGTGTCATGCTAAGCGAAATCAGTCAGGCAGAGAAGGACAGATGCCATATGTTTGCACTCACAGGTCTAACAGAGAACAGGAGAAACCTAATGGAGGACCAGGGGGAGGGGAAGAGGGAATGAGAGTTGGGGAGAGAGAGGGATGCAAAACCTGAGAGACTACTGAATACTGAAACCGAACCGAGGGTTGAAGGGGGAGAGGGAGGGGGAAAAGTTTTGGTGTTAATGGAGGAGGGCACTTGTGGGGAAGAGCACTGGGTGTTATATGGAAACCAACTTGACAATAAACTATTTAAAAAATAACATAAAATGTTTTTATGGAGGTTAACTAGAAATATCTCTAAAAAGGTCATAAATACTGTAGGTTCTTAAGTAATATGTCACAGAGAGCAAGTTGATTTCACTACTTATTAGGTATGGGTCAAGGGGAAAGCAATATATCTGGGCATAATTTTTCTCTGCTACAAACTAGGAATAATAACAGTTCCTATTTCATAAAATTTCTGTAAGGATTAAATAAAATGATGGTGGTAAAACAATTGCAGTATTGCCTATGGAACCTCTGTTTCCAACCCAGATAGAAATAACGGGGCCAATTTACCCTGCTGGCTGACCAACACCTGCAAAATACACACAAAATATATGAATGAAAGAATCTTAAGACACTGATATCAGACAATAACAAAAATTCCCAAGAGATGAGAAACAGAGTAGGGGAGCCCTGAGATTGCCCAGCTGACCACCCCAGGAGAGTTCCTGGCCACACCGCACAGGGTGGGGAATCCAAGCAGAGGCTGGCAGACACCTGAATTGAAAAGATGAAGCTGAGACTCTACAGAGATCAAGAAAGCTAGTGCTGGCAGAACAGGAGAGAAGAGAAATCTCTGTAAATTTGCAGACAGTCCCCTCATGTATTAAATTCAGTACTGATCATTGCAGCATGGCTGGGGAAAATAGCATCTGAAAGGAATAGAGTTTGAGTGCCCAACTTTCACACAATGCTGGGAATAGGGTCTGTTCCCACCAGTCAGAGTGGAAAAAATTATGATTCACCCAGCATTGGATAGAATACTCAGAAGGGTTTTAACTCGATAGTGGGAGTTGGCTTGGGTTTTAATGGAGTTTTAACTCTACAGCCCAAGACTGAGTCTTACCTGGTGCAATCTTCCAAATCTTAAAAGCAATACATGAGATCCAACGAGATAAAGCTCACAATGTCTGCTACATTATTAAAAATTAGCAGGCACACAAAGAACCAGAAAAATACAAGCCATAACCAGGAGCAAAATCAAAATCCCAAAACCAACAACTGACACAGACATGAAAATTAGCAGACAAAGACACTAAGACAGTTAATTTAACTGTATTTCTTATGTTCAAAAAGTGAAGTAGAGAGATGAAAATGTAAGCTAAGACCCAAGTTAAATTGCTATATTTGAAAACCATAATGCCTGAAATGAAAACTATACTGGATCAAATTAATGGCAGAATAGACATTGTTGAAGAAAATATCAGTGAACTTGAAAACAAAAACAGAATCTATCCAAAATGAACCTCAGAGAGGAAAAAGAATTGAAAATGAATAGAGCATAACTGGGCTGTGGACAACTTCTGAATAGGGGCTCCAAAAAGAGGGAATAGCAATAGAAAAAAATGAAGGAATAACCGGAAATTTCCCCAAATTTGATGAAAACTATAAACTTAGAATTTAAGAAGGACACCAAACTCAATCAATAAAAAAGGAAGAAACTGGAGTAAGGCACATTACCACCAAATTGCTCAAAACCAGCAATAAAGAGAAAATCTTTAAAGTAGCCAGAAATAAAATTAAAAAGACACACTACATAAAGGACCAAAAATAATATGACAACAGAGTTCTAGCCAAAAGTAATACAAACAAAGACAGTGAAGCAACATATTTAAAATACCATCAACATAGAATTCTATTCAGGGGAAGAGAGAGGAAACTTTCAGAAATGAAGCCTGAATAAAGACTTTTTAAGACCTATAAAAGCTGAGAGAATTCATCACCAGCCCACCTGCACTACAAGAAATGATAAAGGAATTTCTTCAGGCAGTCAATTCATCGACAAAGCAGGACAATATTTATAGACCCAGTAAAAGAGCATCAACATACATGAAGCAAAAACCAATAGCACTGCAAGATGACTCATGAGAGAAAAAATTTAGTATGTTGGGCTTTATTAATATTAAAAACTTTCCTACGCAAAATATACTGTTAAAAGAATAACAAGTCAAGCCAAGAAAGTATTTGCAAAACACATATCTGATAAAGGACTAGCATCCAAAAAGATACAAATAACTCTTAAAACTCAGCCACAAATAACCCAGATTGAAAATGGGCAAAACAACTGAACACTTCACCGAAGAAGATATACAGGTGGAAAACAAGTATTCTGTAAGAAAAGATGTTTGATATCGCTTTTCGTTAGGAAAGAAAATTAAAACAAGAATGAGATACCATTACACATATATTAAAATGTTAAACACTCAAAAAACAAACAATACTATTTTTGGTGCATTTGTAGAGCAACAAGAACTCCAATAATGGTAAAAATACAAATGATCCAACCACTTTGGTAGATAGTTTGATAATTTTTTATGAAAGTTTTATCAATAATTTCCCCAAATAAAAGCAACCAACATATTCATCAACAGATGAATGGACAGACAAACTGTAATACAAACATATAATAGGATACTATTCAGTGATAAAAAGAAATGCAATGTCAATTCACACAAAGACAATAATGAAACTTACATGAAAAAAGTTAGCTTGAAAGTCCTGTTGAGTTTGGGGCACCTGGGGGGCTCAGCTGGTTAAGTGTCTGACTCTTGGTTTCAGCTCAGCTCATGATCTCAGGGTTCATGAGTTAGAGCCCCACATCAGGCCCTGTGCTAACAATACAGGGCCTTCGTGGAATTCTCTCTCTCCGTCTCTGCCTTCCTCTCTTCCTCTCTCTCGGAAGAGATAAATAAACTTTTAAAGACTTCTATCTAGTTAGTGATTTCACTTATATGACAGTCTAGAAAAGGCAGTGCAATAGGGCTGAAAACAGATCAATGGTTGCAAGCAGTTTGGGGACAGGAAAGAGTGAAAAGGTGAAGTACAGGCATATTAGGAGGTGGGAAAAGTCTTCTCTATGATACCATATTAGTGGATCTATGACCCTATGCATTTGTCAAAATCCATAGAACTTTATAGCAACAAAGAGTCAAGGTTCATGTAGGCCAGTGTTTGCAAATCTATCGAGCAGGTAGGGGAATCCCCGGATGAAAACACACAATGTGTGTAAAACAACTTCAGGGAAGAAGGAGAGGAGAAAAGTGGTGCGGACCTAGTTCACGTTGGATGTGAGTGCAGACTGTGAGACAGACGGCAGAGGAAACTGTCTCGGTAGAGAACTGTACTCTAGCTGAGACAGTTATTCCCACAGGGTATCAGTTAACAGTCCCGAAGCTACTCTACATGTGCCCTGGAATAGAGCAATGACGCAAATGGACAGTGGGTGCTGGAGCCCCGTTTTCTCACTGCGAGAGCAGAGGTCATAGAGAAGCAAACGGCTATAATGTTCTCTATGGGAATGGATGAAAGTCTGAGATATTAGCATGAACTTATACGCAGACAGATTCATATAGAAGTACTTCTAGGTGTGCATATAAATGTGGAGCAGTAGAGATCATATTTCCTTACTCTGTCAAGTAAGGGATCAGAATAAACGACATAACAGTAGCCACGTGCACACCCAGTGCCCAAATCTTGGTCTTTAATACCATTTTCCAAAGGAACCGGAGCTCATTAAAAACGCCTGATTGCAGGCCTGAAGCAGGAAATATGCAATAACGGCCACAAGCATCCTGTAGTGCCAGGAAATGATGATGTGAATGACAATAACAACATAACCAAACCCCGCAGCGATGGGGCCGGAAGAAAGGGGCGCAGGAGCCAACAAAGAGCTCCCGATGGCCAATGCCAGGGCAGTCCGAGCAACAGAATAAGCCCAAATGTAAACAAATTTCTGTGGTTTCATAATGATATAAATAAATAATTGAATATGTAAATAAATGGAGGAGAGCTAAATCTCTAACACAAAGACTTCCAAATAATTTATATAGATGCTTCTCCCCCTCAATGAAGGAGGGCCTGTTTCCAAAGGATACAGGTATGAAAAGTGGGGGACGGTGGTAGGAGCAACTTTATAGTAGAGAAACCAGCCAGATGCTGTCAGCCAGGTAGTCGGTCAACATCTCAACATCGGAAGTGATGGGTCATTTTAAGAGTGCCTGCCCTTGATGTGATGCGATGAGACTGTCCCTGTGGCTCTGTGGTCTTCCTCCCCAGACTCCGTAACACCAGTGCCATCGTGGAAAAAAGTCGGACAAGTTCCATCAGTCTACAACAGTCCCCGGCCAGTACTCCTCAACACTATTCCCGTCATCAAAATCAAGGGAAGTCTGAGAATCTGTCACAGACAAAAGGAGCATAAAGATATGTATGATGATTACATGTGATGTGGTGCTCTGGGTGGGAAGACATTAGGGAAAACGGAATAAAGTGTGGACTTTGGTGAATAATGTATCAAAATTGGCTTATTGGTTGTGACAATGTTAACAGGGGGAAGTGGGCGAGGAGTGTACAGGACTCATCTGTACTATGTTTGCGTTTAAAACTTCTAAAATGAAAAGTTTATGAAAATAATTATTATTTTAAAAGCAGTGCTTAGAATGTGATTTATTTATCCTTAGTATTAATTTTTATTTATGATTAAATGTATTTATTAAATGATTTTTATTTATGATTAAATGTATTCATTATTAATTAGTAATGGCTAATAGATCAATATTATTAAGCACCTATTCATTTAAGCATTTACTTGTTTCACTTTCAGTGAGAATCTCGTAATAAAGACTTGAATCTCTTAAGATAATGTGGTATACTAATAGTCAGGCCAGGAGCAGATAGATTTTGAAGGACCCATGACTTATATCATTCTGGAGATCCTCATTTTATTTTTTCATAATTTTTTTATGTTTATTCATTTTTTGAAAGAGCCTGAGCAGGGGAGATACAGAGAGGGAGGGAGACACAGAATCTGAAGCAGCTCCAGGCTCCGAGCTGTCAGCACAGAGCCTGATGCGGGGCTTGAACCCCCCAAACTATGAGATCATGACCTGAGTTGAAGTTGGATGCTTAACTGACTGAGCCCCAAAGGCGTCCCTAGAGATCCTGATTTTAAATGTACACGGCCAGGCATGCAGACTCAGGGTCGGCGCCTTTAAAGGCTGGCCTTGCAGCTCGCAGGGCCTTGCCGCTGCTCATGGCGGGACTCCGTGTTCACCTCCAAGTCAACCAGTACAAGTATCTCTCACCCGACTGAGTGGTGAGTTCATGAGGTTAGGAAACGTACCAACTGCTTCTGAGAACTGAGTGTGTTTTACAGAAATTTAACCCTGGCAGTTTAACAGGCCCTGTGAAAAGGAATCAACTGGCAGAAAATTAAGTAGATTAAAACGTAGGTTAGAGAATATAACAAGAGGCAACACGTTAATCCAAGCCAGTCATACGAAAATCATCCATGTAGGCACCCTGTGGACCAGTGCCTAAAATGATATCCTGTGGTCGGTTTGCTTCAGAATCCTAACAATCTCTGACAGGGAACAGAATTGGTTCCCATAGCTCTCTCGGCCAGGTGTGATCCTTTTGTATCCTGATTAAGGGTCTCTGAGGGTCAGGCATAGTCCTGGTAGTTTTGACGGGGAAGTAAGGAAATGCACAGCTCGATCAAAGGCCTGTCCCCGAACGACCCGCAGGTCTGAACACGAGTGCAAGCGCGACCCATCTTCCTGCACTAACGCCACTCGCCCGTGGCACCAGCTGCAAGTCCCCTCACCCATCAGAACACACAGGTAATTAGCTGCTGTGTGCGCTGAAGGGTCCCAACATGTTTGAGCAGGTTGGCATCAAGGGTTTAAGATGCACCTGTTTATGATTAGCTACAATGGATTCCATACACCACACCTCACTTCTTGGAGGGAAGGAAGAACTTGTTTGAGCAAAGATCGCCGCCTTTTCTCTCCTCCAGTTTTGTTGGTTATTGACAGAGCCATTCCAAACTCGTTCACCTGGTCTGCTTCTAACGTTCTTTCACTCCAAACCTGCTGCAAATTAATCTACTTAAACTGCCTGGTTAAACTTGACAAATAACTCCTCTTCCCTTCACTTTGCTGTCGTAGGGAACCCTGGCCTGCCTCCCAGAATGTGTTGATACCAAAACACCACACCTGCCCTGGACTGGAGACCACAGGAGCTGCCACATCAGTTCTTCTCATCACAGCCACAGCCAAACATGAGGGAGAGATGGGACTCTAGCTCCCTCAGAGAGCTTTTCATGGGAATCTGCATGGTGTTTCTATCCAGGAGGTGTATCCAAGTGCGGTGGCCCACCCAAGAGCACGGAGCAATCTCTACAGACCATGAGCATCATGGGGACAAATCCCCACTCCATTGTGACAGATAGAGCCAGGAGCCAAAAAGGAATGGGATCACTGAATATTTTGTCATCATCTTTATCTAACCTTTAAAGCCAATCATAATTCCAAAGTTACCATCCATTCTTTCAAATGTACCTGATGTCTCTCTCTCTCTCTCTCTTTAATTTGCCTTCAAAAAATAGATACTTGTTGGAATTTTTCCCGAGCAATGTATATCTATATCATCCCCATTCCCACAACACTTAGGCAGCTGAGATCCAGAGTGAGAGGCATGAGGGGCTGCAGAGTTACCACACTGAGTTTCATAGGCCACCCACTTGACCACAGGGTCAATTCAGAGCTTGCCAACCCATCTTCAGGTGTGAGAACTGAGACTGAGGAGACAGAGCTAGAGAAAGGTACATTCACTCTCAAGAATTTTTTCAGAACTTCTCCAATTAAAATGACCCACCCCTTACCCCACAGCCCACTTAACCTTGGAGAGTTTTTCTTTTATTTTTTTAATGTTTTTTATTTATTTTTGAGAGACAGAGAGACAGCGTTTTTTAAATTTTTTAATGTCTTTTATTTTTGAGAGACAGTTTTTTTAATTTTTTTAATGTTTTTGTATTTATTTTTGAGAGACAGAAACTTGGAGAGTTTCAATAAGAAGGCAAAAACATGGTCTGGCAGCTCAACCTAAATACAGATGGTCTTCTTCCGGGCCCCTGAGTCCTTGGACGCACTGGGACTCCTCTTCAATCCAGGGTGCTGGCCAGTTCTGGTAAAGATTTCTCTGTGATCTCTGCAGATCCACAGAAACCTAGCTGGATCCCAGGAGCCACACTTGTCCTGAAAGCAGTGACCTGGGCCCTGGCCCATCTTCGTTTTCTTCCTCAGCTCTGTATGACTGCCCTTACATCTCTGCCTCTCAGCAATTATACGTTAATATATAATTAAAGTGAATTTGAGCTGTCTGGCTTCTGGGGAAAATTTAGGCAAATGAGGGGAAAGATGATGGAGCATTAAGGCCTTTTTAGATCCCAGATCACCTGGCCAAGAATAACAGTGATTCCTAGAATTAAATAGTGCATCAGAATCGCCTGGAAAACTATAACAAAAAGATACATCCCGTGCCCAGAGGTTCTGGCTGATTGAGGCTGCAGTTGGGCTGCATGCATTTGTGACCGTATGCACACCAGAACTTGAGAATCATTTGGTAGGGAGGTTGTCAGGTGCTACATTATGCCAAGACCCTTCAGCACTGGGATCTAATTTGAATTTCTGAGTTGCCATTCTAGTTAAATTCCACTAGGATGGACATAGTTCGTTTACTCAATAAATATTTATTAAACGCTTATTGAACAGAAATATTAGGAAAATAGAGAGATGTAAATCTATACACGTAAATCTCCCCTGAGACTATGTCTCAAAAGTTAAGGTGCCTGCAGTTTCAGGAAAAAACTGGCATTTAAACATTGGACCTCCTTTTCATGTTACGTAAACCAGCACCAGGATCCAGCACTTCTAAAACCCATCTGTGGGGTTTTTCATCCCAACCCTCCCGCCAAACTTACATTTCTGGATCATGTTTATTAAGAACCAGAAATGTAAGGATATGGAATATAAAATACATAATTAAATAATATTCATTCAAGCCTACATTTAAGGTATTTCTATTTCTTCTCACCAAGAATTTTTCCTTTCCTCCTTTTTTACATTCCTCAGGTTTGCCACAAAGATTTGTTTTTCATGGATTAGGAAAGAGATCGTAATTAGGTAACATTGAATTTCTTGAATATGGGTGCTGTCCTCTAAGGACCTCTCTTAAGAAAATATAGCTGGGAAGAATTTCACTGTGGAGTTAAGAAGTCCAGGTAAGTCTGTCTGGAGGTGCCTCCTAGTTGATGACAGGATTTGCCCCCGTTTTCACTGCAGGCATGGCATACTTCTAGACTTGTGTATTTGTCATGTTCACCCAGGACTTCCTTTGCTGACATTGATCTCAAACAGGGTAAATGGAAGCTTCTTGCCTTTAGTGAGAGTCAAAGTCCAGAATGTCTCAACTGCCTCCTCCAACCGACCATGCTGAGGGCCTCAGCTCTGGCTCTCTGCTATTCCTTCAAATATATTCCTTTGTCTTCGTTTCCCCCAAATTTCAGAATGCCTGCTCCCCTTGGATTATTTCACACAAGCTCGGTGAAGAAAGCAAAAAAGGGAATTCAGAAATACAATGTGATCTAAATGAAGTGTCTCCCTTTAAACAAAGGAAGGTGATTTCCCTGGGCCATGCTGTGTGGCATGAACTGAAGTTAACGGACATGGTGTGGGGCTTCCTTTATTATTCTGACCTTAAGCAGAAACTCTGATCCTTGGAACTGCTAAGTATCCAGAGACTGGTGCCATCCAACCTCCATTCCATGACAATGAAATGATGCTGTGTACCTGTGCCACTGGTCACAGCAACTACTGGGCACATGAAATGTGGTTGGTATGACTGAGGAACTAAAGTGTTAGCTTCCTTTAATATTAATTAATTTAGCCTTAAAAAGCCAAATGAGGATGACGGGTACTATACTGCACAGTACAACTCCAGATTCTAGTCTAGAGGAGATTGGGGGCCCTTTGAAAGACCTCTGTAAGAAACACTGCGCCCATCGATGCCTCGGGAGTCAGGACCTGCAGCTCAGCTCCATTCTGGTCCAATGAAGTAATGCAATGTCACCAGAATGGCATCCTTGCCCCCCTTTTTTCCCAGAGGGCATGAGGGTGCATGGCTGGCTCAAGAGAACACAGAAGGCTGGTCTTCCACCTTCTCTACTGAGGACTTATGCACCACCCTGAGCAGGCAAGAACGTCCTGCTCTGGAGAAGCTTGGAATTAAGTCATCTGGAATTTATTCCTTCTGGCCAACCTAAAAGTTTCAAAAATTAAGTGGCCGCCTCAAGAATGGCATCTTCCAGCACATAGCAAAGGATATTGCCTAATTGAGGAGAAAATATTGATGGGGAAAACTTACTCGGGCATCACACCTAGAGAGCCAGATTGAAAATCTCAAGTTGTCTTCTGAAAATCTGATTTGATTTTGTTTTTAGAGAAAGAGTGTGCGTGAGGGAGGAGGAGCCAGAGGAAGAGGAGGAGGAGGAGGAGAGAGAGGAGGAGGAGGAGGAGCCAGAGGAAGAGGAGGAGGAGGAGGAGCCAGAGGAAGAGGAGGAGGA
>PJEM01004400.1:0-54413 GCA_004023845.1 Helogale parvula | reverse complement strand
ACGGGAACTCATCCCACAGCCCTGGATCATGACCTGAGCTGAAATCAAGAGTCAGACACTCAATCAACTGAGTCACCCAGGTGCCCCATGAAAATCTGATTTTAAAATCATTAATGTGCAAAGTGGGGGCATGGGTTTGGGACGACGATGATTCACTTCAAAAAATGATTCATCATAGTGTCGTACACTGGGGATGTCTAACATCCTAGAGTCTCTTTCCATAGAGCGGTATTTTTTATCCTCCTAGAAAGGCTTCTACCAGACCAAAGATAGACAAAGGACAAGCTCTTATAATCATTTCTTTATTTCAAAGGTTCTATCTGAGTCTTTTCATATTGTTCATATGTGTGCATATATATTCACACACATTTTAATATTCCTCTTTTCGCTATTACTTTAAGCTCTTATGAGATTAGTCTGCCTTATTAGGATGTGAAGAATTTTGTATTTCTTTGTATTGCCATGATTTTTTACAATATCTGAGCTTAATGAGGCACTTAATAATTGAAATATAAATAAATACATTTATAGAAAATACACTACCAGATATAAGACATATTTTATATTGTGACAGACCATACTACAAAGTCTCGAAGTAGAGATTTCTATGTAGCATTTTTTCTACATTTCTTTCCCAAACTCCTTATGTTTCACAGGAGAGCTGGAGTTAGCTTGAGGTGTGCATTTTCTGGAGTGTTCAGTTTGGTTCACAAACCAAGCTGTGGGATGACGCAGGTGTTCCAGCAGAAGGGAAGCAAACAAGGTGAGAGTGAGCCCAGGGGAGGGAAGCCAAGGGCTAAGGGAACAAGGAGAAGAGGAAAGGGCCTGGAGGGAACAGGAGTGGTGTTTCTAAGGGGCAAAGAAGCCATTAATAACCAAGGCTATTTCTGAATAAACCAATTTCTATCAGTTCTGGAAATAAACTTTCTCCCAGCACATCAAAACCATTCCACATAGAATGACTTGGGGATTCAACTGATTGGATCAACAAGCACTACACTGCGTGCTCAGCGTGATCTTAGGTCCAGTAACACGACACTGCCCCAGACACCAGCTCTATTTCCTGCAAGTTCACATCCACAAAATCACACCATCACTAATGTCCATCACAGCAGAGTGACACCATCATTATGAAAGGGGAAACTCTCTGGAAAATTCATAGCCCTAAGTCATATATTTTGATGCGTCAGTTGCACTTCCAGGAATCCATTCTGGGTCAGTAAAGAAAGGGAGACATTCATAAGATTTTTCACTGTGAGTGTGTTGAAAAATGTTGAGTGAAAAAATAAAAGAAACAAAAACAAAATTTAAAGAACAAAAAAATAAATTATGGCACATTCAGGATGGTGGAGTACTATGCAGCCTGGAAAGAGAGTTGGGGAGAGTGAGGGACACAAATCATGAGAGACTACTGAATACTGAAAACAAACCGTGGACTGAAGGGGGAAGGGGAGGGAAGGAGGGGGTGATGGTCATGGAGGGGCGGCACTTGTGGGGAGAAGCACTGGGTGTTATATGGAAACCAATTTCACAATAAACTATTAAATTAAAAAAAAAACTTACAATCAACCTTAAAAAATAAATAAATAAAATCTACAAGTGTAACTGACATTTATGAAACACATAGTATGTATAGCACACCATTTATGCCCATTAACACAGAGAATCCTTGCAACCACCTTATGAGAAAGATCTTAGTTTTCCGTACACCATTCTACAGGACACTGTAATGGAGAACATAGTTAGCAGCTGAAGGTTAGAGCTTAGATCTGAAGTGATTACAGAATCCTGAGCTCCTCCTCTGCCTCCCATGATTTATAAATAATTTCTAATAACATGGGTAAATGCATATACCATCATACAGAACAGAACATTCCTATTTTTAATCACACACACACACACACACACACACACACGGTCATGCTTTAGTAGAAGCACACTGGAGAGATAGCAGACAAATAAAATTTGTGTGCATGTGTGTATGTGTGTAACCAGAAGCAAGTATCACCAAATGTTAATAATGGCATATTTTGGGGTGCCTAGGTGGCTCAGCCAGGTAAGCGTCCGACTTTGGCTCAGATCATGATCTTGCGGTCTGTGAGTTTAAGCCCCATGTCAGGTTCTGTGCTGACAGCTCAGAGCCTGGAGCCTGCTTTGGATTCTGTGTCTCCCTCTCTGCCCCTCCTCTCCTTGAATTCTGTCTCTGTCTCTCTCTCAAAAATAAATAAACATTTAAAAATAATAATAATAATGGCATATTTTCCAAAATCATAAAATAATTATGAAATTAATTTGCATGCTTCTTTTCCTAAGCTTTCAATAGTATATGTTACTTTTATAATTAAAAAATAAGCATCATCACAATTTGCTACAGAAAGGAAAAAATGTTTACCCATCATTTAATTTTGATTTTTTTACCTAAGTCTTTTTGCATGCTAAATCATTTTTTTAACTTTAAAGCAGAATACAAATATTAATAATTTATTATTCGCTTTATGCTTTGATTTTAGTGAATCTGTTTAGCCATGCATATTTTAAAACCCTTTCTAATTCACTCATCTTGCTGAGAAACTTTTCTCCTGTCCTTCGATGCATTTTAGAAATAGGTATGGAAATCATAAACTATTTTGAAGGAATGAATTTATTGTTGGGATTGCTATATACTTATTTCTTTCTGGTAAACAGTAGTTTGTAAAACCAGGACCACTTTCTGAAAGGTCTTCTAAAATCCCTATACATTTTTCTCTTTTAACAATTTGCACCAGACCTCAGTTCTTTGGCAGTTGTTTGGTTCCCTCAAATATATTTTGGAGTGTGCAAACTTTCCAAATAATAAAACTTTTGATAATTCAAATGACTAAAAAGAAAAGTCCCTTATAATGCTCACTGTATATCAACTCTTCATCAAATGTCGTCGCTGTGAAGTCTCAGTCTAACTGTATTACCGACCTTCAAGAATGTCAGATCTGACTATATAATAATAAAGGGGATGATCCAAAAAGAAGATATAAAACTAGTGAATATTTATGCACCCAACATGAAACACCCAAATACATAAAACACTTAACAATACACATAAAGAAACTAATCAATAGTAGCACAGTAATAGTAGGGGACTCTAACCCCAATTACCTCAGTGAACAGATCATCCAAACAGAAAACCAACATGGAGACGGTGGCTCTGAATGACACACTGGACAAGATGGCTTTCACAGTCACATGCAGCATATTCCATCCTAACGCAGCACAATACACATTCTTCTCAAGTGCACACAGAACAGTCTCTAAAGTAGATCACATATTAGGCCATGAAACAAGCCTCAACAAATACAAAAAGACTGAAGTCATATCATGCATTGTTTCTAACCACAGCACTATGAAACCAGAAATCAACCACAAGAAGAAATTTGGAAAAAGCAGAGATACATGGAGTTAAATAAATTGCTACTAAACAATGAATGGGTCACCCAATAAATCAAAGAAGAAATGAAAATGAAACAATAGTCCAAAACCTTTGGGATGCAGCAAATGCAGTACAAGAGGGAAGTTTACAGCAATACAGGTACACCTGGAGAAGCAAGAAAAACCTCAAATAAACAACCTAACCTTATACCTAAAGGAGCTAGGAAAAAAACACAAACAAAATCTCAAACCAGTAGAAGAAGGAAGTAATAAAGATTAGAGCAGAAATAAATGAGATAGAAACTTAAGGGAAAAAAATAGAACAGATCATTAAAACCAGGAGCTAGATCTTTGAAAAGATCAACAAAATTGATAAACCTCTGGCCAGATTTTTAAAAAGACAGGCAGAGAGAGAGAGAGAGAGAGAGAGAGAGAGAGAGAGAGAGCACTGAAAGAAACAAAGTTGCAAATGAAAGAAATGTAACAACCAACATCACAGAAATATAAAGAATTGTAAGAGATTCTGAAAAACTATAGGCCAACAAATTAGACAACCTAAAAGAAATGGACCTTTGTCTCTGATAATGAGGCACCAGAAAGAGAAATCAAGAAAACAATTCCATGTACAATTGCACAAAATACAGGAAGGTACTTCGGATAAACTAACCAAAGAGGTGAAACACCTGTACTGTACTTTGAAAACTATAAGACGTTGATAAAAAGAAATTGAAGATAACACAAAAAAATAGAAAGGCATTCCATGCTCAAGGATTGGAAGAATAAATATATTTAAAATGTTCATACTACCTAAAGCAATTTACACATTTAATGCAACCCGTATCAAAATGCCAACAGCATTTTTCATGGAACTAGAATAAGCATTCACAGAAGACCCCTAATAGCCAAAGTAATCTTGAAAAAGCAAAGCAAACCTGGAGACACCCATCACAATTGCAGACTCTGAGTTATAATACAAAGCTGTTGTGACCAAAACAGTAGAGTAGTAACACAAAAATAGACACAGAGATCGGTGGAACGGAATAGAAAACTCAGAAATAAACACACAATTATATGGTCAATTAATCTTTGACAAAGCAGGAAAGAATATGCAATGGGGAAAAGACAGTCTTTTCAACAAATGGTGTTGGGGAAATTGGTCAACCGCATACAAAAGACTGAAACTGAACCACTTTCTTACACCCTACACAGAAATAAACTTAAAATGGATTAAAGATCGAAATGTGAGGCCTGAAACTATAAACAATCTTAGAAAGGAGCACAGGCAGTCATTTCTCTGACATCAGCCATAGCAGCATTTTTCTAGATATGTCTCCCGAGGCAAAGGAAATAAAAGCAAAAATAAACTATTGGGAATTCAGGAAAATACTTTCTGTACAGCAAAGGAAACAGTCAGCAAAACTAAAAGGCAACCTATAGAATTGGAGAAGATATTTGCAAGTGACATCCCTGATAAAGGATTAGTATACAAAATATAGAAAGAACTGATACGACACTCATAAAACAAGTAATCCAATTAAAAATGGGCAGAAGACATGAACAGACATTTTTTCAAAGAAGACATCCAGATGGCCAACAGGTGCATGAAAAGATACTCGCATCATTCATCACCAGGGAAATGAAAATCAAAACCACAACGGGATATCACCTCACACCTGTCAGGACAGCTCAAATAAAAACCACAAGAAACAACAAGCGATGGTGGGGATGTGGAAAAAAAGGAAACCAACTTGCACTGTTAATGGGGATGCAAATTGATGCAACTACTGTGGAAAACAGGATGGAGATTTCTTTAAAAAATTAAAAATAGAACTGCTAATGGGGCGCCTGGGTGGCTCAGTCGGTTGAGTGGCCGGCTTCGGCTCAGGTCACGATCTCACGGTTCTTGGGTTCGAGCCCTGCGTCGGGCTCTGTGCTGACAGCTAGCTCGGAGCCTGGAGCCTGCTTTGGATTCTGTGTCTCCCTCTCTCTCTGACCCTCCCCTGCTCATGCTGTCTCTCTCCGTCTCTCAAAAAATAAATAAATAAATAAAATCATTACTATAAAAAAATTAAAAATAGAACTACTATTGATACAGTAACTCCAGTTCTAGGTATTTACCTAAAGAATATGAAGACACCCCTATGTTTGTAGCAGCATTACTTACAAGAGCCAAAGTATGGAAGCAGCCCAAGTGTCCATCGGTTGATGACTGGATAGAGAACTTGTGGTGTGTACACACACACACACACACACACACACACACACACACAGTGGAATATTATTCAGCTGTAAAAAGAAGAATGAAACCTTGTCATTTGTAACAAGATGAATGGACTAGAGAGTAAAATACTAAGTGAAGTCACTCATAGGATCAGATATCATATGATTTCACTCATATACGGAATTTAAGAAACAAAACAAACAGGCAAAGGGGGAGAAACAGAGAAAGAGACAAACAAAGGAACACACTCTTAATTATAGAGAACAAACTGATGGTCACCAGAGGAGAAGGAAGTGTGGGGACGGGTGTGACAGGCGATGGGGACTAAGGAGCACGCTTGTCACAATGAGCACAGGGTGACGTATGGAAATGTTGAATTACTACACTGTACACCTGAAACCGATACAACACTGGAATTAAAAAAACAGACGGCAGGCTCTGTGTGAACGCTTCTCACGTTCCACCCTAAACTCAGCCCCACCAAGGAGTGAACACATGCTTGGAGTCTGTCCGGGGTTGCCTGTCATCTCCCGGAATCACGTGGCCCTTATCAGGTGCTCTCAAGAAACCACTCTAGGATGGGCGGAATTGTGCTCCTATCAGCGTCATACATGCCAGAGCTCAGCAGGTGATCGGGAAGAGGTTCAAAGAGCTGATGACAGGAGTGAAGAAGGACACCAGACGGTGTTTACCCTGCTCTCTCCTCGGACCCCTTGGTCTTCCCTCTTTGGACTGACTCAAAACCTGCAAGCCAGGCTGGGTCCCTCCTGTGCTCCCAGGGTTAAACCCGGCTGCGGCGTCAGCAAGCGCCCTTTGCATCCAAACACCTAGTCACTCATCCTCTTGTCCCCTCCCATTTTCCTCCAAGATGTGCAAAGTAAACATTTTTCTAGCCCAATTTCCAGATCTGTTTGCCAGGGGTTAGTGGGTAGGCACGTGCACACATAGACACACCACACACACACACACACACACACACACACACACACCCTCATATCCTTGTGTTGCAAACTCCAAGTCATACGCGCTTGGACTCTGGCTCCCATTTCTTTGCCAAGATTCAGATTACTGAGCAAGCAAGAAGAGCTGAGCCAAAACAAATCAAGTGATTCCACAGGCACATTGTGAGGGGCACAGCTAGCGTTTCTGATAGTGTGTGATTAAGGCTGTAACAAACATCACATAGGGAATTAGCCTCCAGAGTGAAACAGAAATAAATCCGCTTGGCTTTGAAAGTTTTCCTTAAAAAGAAATATTTTGGTTCCAGTATCTGTGCGAGAGGGAGAGAGCCTGCTGTCCTTGACACAGGAAGTAGATAACACCTGTCAGTAGAATTCAAACCACCTGCTTGGGGTGCCGTGGAGGATTAAGCCTGCAGCTGGCCACACGCTCCCCCACTTCTGGGCCACACCTTCAGGGCTACAGATGAGTTTCAGAGTGGGCAGAATGTTTCATATTCAGCATTTAAGACCCAGATATATAAATCATTACAAATTGTGGAATTTCCCCCAAGGGATCAAGAAAAGTTAAACTCCCCACCTTCAGGATATCACAGTTTAGCATTTTACAAGCCAACAGTCAGCATGGCATCCTAGTTTCCCATATAAAAAAGCACAATAGTAAAACACAGGCCCCGGGACACTGTGTCTGCTCTTCAGAACAGAAAGCAACCCAGAACCTCTACCCTCAGACTCATGGATAAAAGATTAACTGAAATGCCAAAAGTAACAGCTTCCACTGGACTTCTCTACTCTGCTGTAAGGCTGCCCTATGTTATTCTTGGGAAAGCCCTTCCTGGCTTGAACAAACGTCAATGCTTAACGGACTTTTACCATAAGCATTCTTTTTTAATGTTATTTTTAAATCTTTAATGAATTCTGAAAACTGAAAGAGTCAAAAAGTTGGCACTGGAATTGCACCCCTCGCTGCATTTTTGCCATTGAAAAGCCTAAAATGAAGTGGGCAGTTCACTCCCCAATATTTTTTATTAAGCTCTTTGAGATGGATTTTGGATCAGCTTTTGACAACCCGAAACTAGCAAGAAATAGAGAAAGCAGAAAATGGAGGGAAATGAGATTAGAATCAAGCTCATATGGACATTTCACAGGGGAAGGGGAGGAGGGGTCAGGCAGAGTTAGCTGCGGTGCTTCCTCAAGACCACAGTCCATTTGTCCCTCTCTTCTCACATGCATCCCCCCTTCTTATGAAAATATAGAATAGAACTGTTTCATTCCAATTGCAGCCATTGCAAAAGGATATTGCAAACATGAAATCACCTTCTAAATATAAAAATGGAAGCATGAGGTCACACGCCTACAACATAAGAAAAGCAATTTAAATGCAGAACCAAAGTCTTCTCTTCCCATGCCTTTGTGTGAATTCTTGGTGTAAATGTGTACCACATGTCAGGCTGTTTACAGAGAAAAGGATTTTGCTTTCTGAATCACACATATGGTAGACATGCCAACTCTGATGGAAAGAAAACTGGAGAAATGGCTCGCCCAGTGATGCCCGTGTTCCTGAAGAGGGCCACAGGCCACCAGCATCAGTCACAGCCAGGCGTGGCTCAGGAAAGGTCAAGAAAACACCTGACTCGCAACTCCAGTGAGTCACGATCCCTCTGAGGCAAAGAGATACCTGTGCCAAAGCATGACCGATCTTCTGACAGTCTGGGAGGGACCTGACGAGGACTGTAGAGTGTAAGTGAAGAACTCAGTGGCCCTGCACACACTCCCGTGTCCTGGTAGGCTTCGGCTCATAGGCACACCTGGCACATACACACATAAATGCGCCTCCCACCCATGCCCAGATGTAGGCCCAAGAATACCAGAGGGTTCATTGGTGCCAGGATGCCCATCGGAAGCTTCCCTTTTCACTTCATCCAAAGGGGTTGTGGAGGAAAGAGGTTACTGGTAAGCTAGGAGGGACAGAAGAAAGGAAACTTTGGGTGAAATGGCATCTCTCCCATCTTCCTCTTCTCGTGTGTCCGAAGAAGACATGCCCGTACTTGCCAAGACTAACTGCTACCCCTGTGCCAAACATGGTACCCGCCCCCCGCCCCAACCAGCAGCCTGCTCATCAGCGGCCTCCTTTCCCAGCTGGCTTTTGACCTCTCGTTCAGCACGGAAGCCTCCCCTCCACATAAAAGGGTCACTTAACAGTTATAACCTTGATGACAATGAACATTGAGCGTTTATGCCAGTTTTCAAGTCCACACTTTGTGTACATTTCCCTCATTAAATCTTAAAGTCACTCTATTTTAATGTCCACTTTAGACGTACAGAAAATGAGGCTCAGGACAATTAACCAGGATGAAATCAAACCCAGCTCTGCTGCCCAGGACCCAAGCAGCCTGACTCCAATTCCTTGTTGTCAGTAAGTCTCTCCTATCTCAAAACCAAAGCCAAACGTCCCTGACTGGGCATACTTCTCCATCATTCCGTCGTCCCTACTTCATTGGCAGGGACAGGACTGCCTTCTGCAAGCCTTCTGGTCTACCTGCCATCAAGTCTCTAGGCTGTCCCCCGTCCTGGGTTGCCGCCATGCTCTCCCCATCCTGAGCATGCCACTTCCCCTTGCCACCTCCCTCAGATGCATCTTGCTGCTCCCTCAGTCTGGGCTGACACCCAGGCATGACCGCCTCCTCCACTTCAGGCTCATGCCTTCCTCCTGAGCTTCACACCCACACATATATCTAGAGGCCTCTGGACTCCCACGGGCACCTCACGTGGATCCGGAAGCACTTGGTTACCCCTGACCCATTCATCACCTCACATGTGCTACTCATGACCTCCCACCCCCATGACCAGCCCCAATACCCACCTCCTCTTTCAAATCTGAACCTGAATCTCCCTTATCTCCTCATACCTCTGCCAACACAGTCAAGGTGCCCACCTCTGGTTCCTCCATCCTTCCCATTACAGCCCTTCTGCCTGTCCCTGGACAGTGCCTTTGCCTTACACACCCGCTACATCAGCCTCCGACCTGGTCTCTCTGCTCTTCACTGAGCCGAGCGTGATCCTCTAGAATCACGAACCTGCGAGAGCTGAAAGGTGCCTATAACTCCATTACCGCAGGATGAGGTCTAGGTTACTCAGCCCAACATAGGATTTCTAACTTTCTGGGCCATTGCACATAGTCACCACTCACTATTTTGCCCTTGGACACCATGCTCCAGTCTTCAGATCACCTGCATTTCTGCTCCTTAGCACGTCGCTTAACTTGCCTCCATGACTCTCGACTTGTTCCCGAGCACCCAGAGACACCATCTCTTCCGGGACTCCTTGGGCATTTCCATACCTGATATTCTGTCATGTCTACCAAGTGTCCCTCCTTTCTATCGTCTGTGACGAGTTACCAAACGCTGACTACGGGCCAGGCACCGTGTCGAGAGCTGGGTGTTCAAAACTTCACGTGGCTTGGGATCTAGCGGGAGGGGAAGGAGCAGACAGGTGTCAAGTGACAGACACTGCTGGCCCACACCATCAGAGCCGGCCAGGCTCTGGAGGGCCCGCCGTGGCTTTGCAACCCTTCAGGAGTGGAGTGTGAGGGAGGGTGGGAAGGAAAAGGGAAACCAGTAAGGAACCGGTATTTCTTTTGGCCTCCACTGTATCTCAACCCACATACGGATTTCAAAGCATGAACTCACATCTGCGAACATCCAAACTACAATTCCCAGGGTGGTAATAGACTGCCACAAATGCAGTAACTCAAATTTTAGAATTACACGGAAACTTGATTTTCAAAGTCTGTAACTTCTTTAAAAGACTTTGCTTCAGTTTGCATGACATTCTGAGTGTCTTTCACTGGGGCCACACAAACAAGGCTTGTGTTTTTAAATATTTTAATTTTTCTGGAATAAATAAGGATAAGAGCACATGTGACCGTAACTGTCCACACAGTTGTTCGGAATGGCTTGGACAGCCCAACCTGCATCTGGAGGAACACGGCTTGACTCCCTCGACTTCCTGTAATTCTGGCTTAGTGCTGCCATCCTCCACACTTTGGGGACTTCACTGGTTTTATGCAAGTGGACTTAAGACCAGCACCTCACATGACCTGGTTTTAATCTCTCTACGTGTTGAGGAAGGAGGGCAGCTTGTGCAAGTTGTAACCAGCCTTGGAGCTAATTGCCACGGGAAAGACAGAAACGCATGGACACGGGCTCCTCATCCCCTGACCGGAAGAGAGGAAAGATCCTGAAACTTGCCCAGAAAGGCTGAAATACTTCCCTGACAGAAATCTCATGTTTTGTTTTCTTTTATTAAATTTTTAATGTTTATTTATTTTTTATAATAGTTTATTGTCACATTGGTTTCCATATAACAATGTTCATGTTTTCAATACAAGGATGAAGTTCTCTCAAGTTTTTGTTCTTTATTTGAGGGATCGCATGGTTAAAAAAAGAGACCTCCTGGGACAGACAGGTGGGGTATGCACGCTCTTACCATCTTTGCTTCCTCCTAACTTCCTCTTCTGATATTAATTGGAACTGATCCCTTTTGAAGCCCAAAAGCCCCACAGGAAATGTGGTCTTTAAGCCCCTAATGTGTCCCTGTCAGTTGTCCTCATCTGTAAGGAAATAAGCAGCTGAAACTCCATCCTGACGCCAATTTGAAAATCGTTTCTGCGCAGACATTTCGAAGGGGGCTCAGGCACCTGTCTCTCCCACGGGAGGCCCAGCCTCGGAGGCCAGGACAGCGGATGCTGCCCCCCAGAACCCGGCCCCTGTGGACACACAGGGACACCAGAGAGGTCCTGTCCAGGCAAAGGGAGGAGAGCAAGCCCTCCTGGGAGGGATGGGGACCAGCAAGCTGGATTCTCCTCCTCACCCAGCCCAGCAGTTTCCTGGAAAACCTTCAAAGTAGGAAAAGAGGATTTCAGCTCACCGTCCTTTACAGAGGGACCTTGAGTCCTGAAACTTACCTCCCATGTTCAAAAAAACCCTCTGTTTTGGCTGCAAGGGAAGATCTGTTTCTCACATGTTATTTGTGTAACAGATTCCAAAGGGATGTGACCAGTCACAGGCCTGCGCTTTCTCAGATGACACAGGAGACAGATTAAGGAGGAAGGAAGTCCCCAGCAGTCCAGATGACTCAGGAGGTGTTCATGGGACTATGGCGGGTTACAGTGGACACACCGTTAGGCCTGGCAGGCCTGGTGCCAGCCTTGCTCTTCACGTGGTCTTTGTAACTAACAGTGAGAGGCGCCTGGCATTTCCTGAGAGCCCACTGCCTTCCAGGAGCTGTGGGTGCAGCTCTGTGCACACTGTCTCATTTACTTCTCCCAGGTCACCTATGCTGAGAGCATTGCTATAATACCCATTTCACAGATGAAGAAACCAAGGTGTCAAAAGACCAAGTAACCTGACCAGCCCAGAAAGTAAGAACTGGACCAGTTCTGCGATTCCATATCCTGCACTTTTTTCTGAATCTGACTTTTAATCTGTAAAATCAGATGGAAACTGCCTACATTATAGAATTATTATAGGGATTAAGTCATAAATGTGAAAGTATGCTATAAAACTTAAATTGTAGTTTTGAAAACGCTGTTTTTATAAACTTGAATCAATACAAAATGTTCTGGCTTGGGTAAAACAAACCAAGGAGAAATCGACTGTAAGATGGCAACTATTCTTTCTGCTTGCTTCAAACCTCATCCCTTTGGGGGTTCATCCAACCATTGGCCACAGGCGTCCCATTCATGCTTTAAAAACTCTCTAAAATCAGGGTTTATTCATTAAATTTTTGACACAAAAGATCAAAATTGTGTAGAATTGTCGGTATTCATTATTACCTAAGTTGGTTTGTGTGTCTCAGAAACTAGGATCTCGGCTTCTGGCAGATTTCTCGTTTGCTCCACTGCTGGTCATAGTGGGGGGCACTTGTGGGGAAGAGCACTGGGTGTTATATGGAAACCAACTGGACAATAAACTATTAAATAAATAAATAAGAATTTTAAAATTCTATAATTTTTTCTCATTTTAATTCTAGGCTTTCTTCATGGGGTTTAAATTAATTCACAACCTATGCAAATGTAATTTCTCTTCCAATAGGTGTATGTTTAAAATGCAGCAAACAAAATCTAATAAGTTAATTTTTCCATAAGATACACAGAAGTAAGATGGCCAGTCATACCCTGCACACAGAAACATCCTTAACTGTACCAGCCTGCCGAGCCCTGCCAAGCCACCCACCCTCAGTGCTCATCTGCGCACCATTTCCACTGAAACAAAACACACTTTCCAGTCCCAGAGTGTGGAAGGTACACCCAAAATCGCATCCCTACAAGTTCAAGAAAAAAATGATGGCTCTTATCCTGAACTGACTCTGAGAAATGCATTTTATTCTTTACCCAAATCTTAACTCCATTATGTGTATTTTCTTCACTTCCTCCTTTGTTTCTGCCTGTCAGGAAATGTTCCTAAAGCCTTGTTGGGAGAAGCACACTGACCCCCCAGTAAGGGACCTGCACTCCCGGTAACTCTGCCAAGCACCCACTGCGTGGCCGCAGCAGCTGGACGTGCTCTCAGGGCCACGGTTTTCTTATCTAGGAATGAGGAGGTTACAAGAGAGGACTTCTTTCAGCTTCATTCCAGCTTGAAATACCAGTGGCGGCCCAGAGCCACATAAAATGCTATCGCGGCTCCGCAGAGCTCACGCCTGTGTCTCCACAGGGCTCTGCACTCGCAGGATTAAGAACAGAACTGCTTGACGGTGCAGTGCTGGACATTCCGCTCAGTGCCCGGTTGGACATTGAAGGATCCCAGAGCCATCAGCAATCAGCTGACATTTCCCAGGGAGATAAGCGAGAGGGAAAGCTTCTTGGAGCCTTCCAAGAGCAGCAGACACATTTTCACCACGCTCTAGAAATGTTCCCAGTGACTCAGAAGATAAAAACATGAAAATCTTGAAGTCTGAATTCCTGCGTAACTTTATCAAGATAAATAACTTGAGTACAAAGAGGTAGTTCAGCAACTTTGGAAAAGATGTTTCTGTCTCTTAAACCCGAGTGGTTTCTGATGTTCTCTCGTAGTCGCTGGCTGCTGAGACGGTGCAGCAATTCTCTGTCACCAAAGGCGCATTTGATAGCAATTAGCTCGTGATTAAACAGTCTCCTGATCACAGCCGCCAGGTTTCCACTAGAATGAAAACCACTGTGTTAAGGCCACAGTTGTTGAATTATCTATGTTTTGAAATGAAAACCTCTCTTCGTATCTCTAGAACGCACCAGCCCCCAGTACTGCCATAAGCTTGCAGCCTATGAGGGTGTTGACCGTCGGTCAAGTAACCACGGGCAGGAAGGAACTGCTTTAGGGCAGCTTGCTGTGAAAGAAGAATGCCTGCAGCTCATGTCTCAATAATCTATATTGCAGCATGTAAATAAACCCGTCATTACAGAAGCTGAAACCACTGGTCACTTGTGAGAGAGTAACCCAATATCTTTAAACGATAGTCTGTATGAAAAAGATATTTCTCTGAGCGTAGACTTTGCAGAGAATTATTGTAGGAACCTTTTAAATTGTATTTTTAACAATCTGGCTGTTTACCCATGAAATGGGTTCCAGATCTGTGTGCTGATGGACCATCTACTGGTGAGAAACGGCACAGAGAGGGACCTGAAGACCAAATCAAAACAAAACAAAACAAAAACAAGAAACTTAAGAGTGCCTGATCTTGAAACTTCTCATCTTGAGCAACAATTCAGGGTTTTTGAAGTTCCAGAAACTTCCAGGAGGAATTATTACGATATCATCATCATCACCTTTATGACTGGTATATTTATGGGCCAAATCCTATGCTAAGCATGTGGTATGTATTTGCTCATTTAATTGCTATGAAAAACCTGTGAGGCAGGTTCTTGATTATTCCTTGTTTAAAGATGGGGAAACTGAGTCTTGGACATGAGAAAATTGCCCAAGTTTGCAAACCTGAGATTTTAATTGCTCAGCTACCCAGTGCCTTTTGTCTGGGCTCAAGTCCAAGAAGCATGTTCTCAAGGGCTCAAAACATGTGCTTTCTGCCTTTCTTGACTACAGGTGACAGAATCTCAACATAAACCAGCATAAACAACAAAGATGACTAACGGGCTCCCACCAAGGGGTCAAAGATAGCTCCAAGCTGCCATGGTCCTTACAGCTAACAATGCCACTGAAAATAGAGGACCTCTTCTCCAATGGGTTGAGCCTGGGTTGAACATGTCTGGGTCACGTTTAAGCCTTTTGTCCAGCCCTGAACTAAATATTATGAAAAGGCTGATAGCTTTGGTGATGAGAAGAGACTGAGGCTGTGATCTCCCCAAACTGAAGGCATCTCCAAAAGACCTGAAGTGGGGAAAGACTGGCTTCCCCTAGGAAATTGGATGGTTTTATCCAAAGATATTCATCACCATAGACTCGATGGGGAGAAGGCCAATGTTGTAGAAAATTCATGAGAATCTCTAGAAGTCTTGAACTTTAAACAAAATACTGTGGTTTTTTAAAAAATTTTATTTATACCATACTTCTCATTTTCTAACATGGGTATAGTAATGAAATTAAGATTATCTTAATGAATGCCCAGCCCACAAAATTGACTCTACTCAGAGTGGAAGTATTTTAAAGTCAGTAAATGCACCAATAGATGCTCTATATGCAATGTAGATTCTCAGAAAATGCTAGTGTCTGGCATATATTGAATAAATAAGATCTATGTCTTAGTCCATCTAATGGATCATAAATTCTTACTAACTTTTATGACAATGTGCATATATTTACAAGTTAGAGATAGAAAATATTACTGCAAGTTTCAATTACATCAGTATTAAACTTCTATGTCCTTCAGAATGATAGCATACTGTCCCATCCCCACACAGGACCCAGAATTTTATTCTACAGTCCAATCGCATGCCACTAAGTTTAAGTGGCAGGTGTTGCAGATTAAAAATAAATAAATAAAAAGTCGCTACACCTGTTAGCAGGGAAGACAAGCATATTAACACATCTTTTTTAATAAGTGCTGTTATAAAGGTAAACAAGTATACCCAGGAACTCAAGTGGGGGTCACTTAACTCAGTCTGGAAAGAGGAATAATTTAGGCAAAATATAAAGGATAAGGATGTGTTTCAAGCAGAGGGAATCTCAAGAACAAAAGTATGAAAGCATGTTAACAGCATGATGTGTTCAGTCTCACACACAGGGCAGCACTGCCCAACAAAAATATCATGTGAGCCACAAATACAAGACACAGATACAATTTTAAGCTTTGTGGTAGCCATACTAAAAGAATAAGAAACAGGTGAAATCAAGTTTAAATTTTATTTAGCCTCATACATCCTAGCTATTGCCATTTCAACACATAACCAATATAAAAAGTACTGATGAGGCATTTCACATTCTTTTTTTTAATAACAAGTCTTCAAAACCCAGCACTTTACATATATAGCACATCTCAATTTGGACTAACCACATTTCAGAGACTCAGTAGTGACCTGTGGCTGGTGGCTACCACAGGGGACAGCATACCTCAAGGGCAACAAGCTGGAGGTGGAGAGTGTCAAAACCTGGACAGAGAAGTAAACAGAGGTGTCACACACAGCCTTGTGCTACTTCATTGTGCGATTCATGGGAAGCCAATGAAGGATGAGTCACTTTGGAAACTGGGTAAAGGGTGGTTTCAAAGAGAATAAAACTAGGAATTAGAGTGTTATAGGATCGAGTTAGATTTGAAGAAGGTTGAAATTATAATCAACAGGATGGAGACTAGAGCTGGGAAGACACAAAACTATTAAAGACAAACTGTCTGCCAGCATTTGGTGCATTCGATGTGGGAAAGGAAGTATAATAGAGGAAAAAGTTGGGAATGTCTACCCAGTTTCTCATGGACACAATGAGACGACTATGGACATAATTGTAAGATGTGGAGAGGAGGAAGACTGGGGCCGTCCCGTTATTCTCTATTACATACCATACAGCATCCTGAGTGTGTATTCACTCTAACGTGGGTCTCCACCCTAACTCAGAGCTTATCCAGAAAAGAGGAGCAAGCATACATGAACATGCCAGGGTTATTTGCACAAGCATCCCCCATCTGGGGGAGAAAATACTTCAAATATATAAAATTCAGGATTGAGTGCAAAAAAGTAAAAACAAGATATCGAGTCTGGTTGAAGGTATTGACACATATCCTAGTCCTTAATGAAATAGAAGAATTATAATCATGGTAATGCAGCATGGTATCCAACACAGTCAAGCCCCTATGAAGAGAATGGTATTCACTATGACACTGAGAATCTTCTAGTTGGTCTGCTGTTTATGAAGGGCAGGTATTAGCAATCCAGTTCCAGGTCTGTGATGCAAGAAAACACCCACTTAAGCAGGAGTATCAAAGGAATTCATCCTCCCAGGACCCAGAACTGAGGGAACCTTTCAGCATCATCACCAGGTATGTTTAGTGGAATAAAAAAAGCTTCAGGGGTATAACAGTCAGGACCCAGCATTGTGTACAGGAAACTGCATCTAACTATGTGCAGACATGGTGATTGGACTTTTAAGGGAGATTTCCCTAGCTGGACAAGAGAGTGGTCAATATTAAGAATCTAAAGGGCATTAAAAAGTGAGTCACTGATTGACTGGCTCCCTGTGGTAATGAATATTTTGGATAAAAGGTAACTTGGAAAATCCTCAGTAGGAGCAGGACGGCATTCTTAACTTTATTTTCTTGCTTGAAGCTCAACTCTTTGGAGAGACAATAAACACTTGGTGCTGAGAACTCTGTGAACACCAGTGTATGTTTGAAGGTAAAGCTAGACTAATAACGTAGCTTCGGGGCCACGTGGCCAGGTGAGTTGACCTGAGTTGAGACCAGGGAGATAAAGAGTGAGACTCTCTCCACGTCCTTAGGTGCTCATGAAACATATTAGAAAGTGAGTAGGAGACCCAAAAGGAAGAATATGGTTGTACGTAATCTGGAGAGAGCCTCCACATCGTGGAGACACGAGCATTGCAGATAGGCTTTTCCAAATGGGCATATACATTTGTATATAAAGGAATATTGGGGCCTAAGCGTTTGCAAGGGAGTTGCAAATAACTCACTACCCTAGATTTTATTTTAAGAAGACGACTTAATTCATTAACATGAGGGGAAGAGGAATATTGAAAAAAATTACCTGAAATAATTTTTCAACCTAAAAAACATAAATAATCTTCTGGAATGGGAAGACTCTTAAGATGGTGTCACCTCCATCATGCTGGCTCCACACCAGTAAATGTATTTGTTGCCTTCAGAATTAAGAATCATTGCCATTTGCTCCTTTCTGCAAGTATCCAAAGTTACTTACAAGGATACCATGACTCCGTGTGCCTTTGCTCATGTAGGATCCACATCGCAGGACACAATGAACAGCCAACCCAGATTTTTCCCCTTTCTATTTCTTCCCAAAGACATTTACCTATTGCTGACCTTATAAAAGATAAAAATAGCTATGTTGCTTCATTTTTCCCAAACACTGTTTGAACAAATCCATGAGCAAAGACCCAGAGCAGTTAATGTCAACTTTTCAGGCTCTGAAGCATTTAAATTATTGTTTACTTAGGTTCTTTTCAAATCTCAAATTTTATCCCAAGGTTCAGTTACTTATCTATCTATATCCCAACATTTAGAGTGGAGAATTGCATTAAATCAGATTGCCTACCAATTGTAATATTTTAGTGAAGGTATTAGAGGAAAAATAAGTCCTGACCCAAGTGATCTTAAAAATGAAGTCTGTGGAATTAAAGGCAAAATAAATTATACACGTGTATTCTACTGTAGTTGGCAAATGTTTCCATTAGGGATCACGTTAATAATTATGCTGTAGATGTTTACTGGAATTGAAAAGTGAAATAATTGGATGGGGGGTGCTGGGAACACAGTTTCTCTATGTTGGAGCAGAAGGTTCAGATAAGCAAGAGGAGAAAGTTAGAACCGTCCATGGAATAGTGAGAGTTGGAGATCCCAGTTTGAACTCTGTTTCGTTTAATTACAGATATAGCTGGTTAAATGTAGAAAATGTTTATAGATAAGTTTAGATGCATGGGTAACTACACACACACACACACACACACACACACACACACACCCTCTGGGAGCTGAAAACCCCAGGAGCAAAGATGCCCCAGTAACAACAAGCACATACAGCATCTAGTTCTTGGTTTTCAATGCTATTCTTCAACAAAAGGAACCACAACTCAATGGAGAGATGGCTAATTCTAGGTCTGGGGCAAGGGACGTATGAGACGAGGTTGGATGTATCCATATATGAGATAAAGTTATGTAAAATTAAGCAAAAAAAAGTGATAATTGGATTATGACTCTTCAAAGTATAAAATAAACATCCATAAGTCCCTCCTAATATAAAGAAATGAATGATTGAATAAGAGGGGAAAACAAATCTCCTATGCAAAACAAAAATGCAAATGATTTATGATGTTTGACCCTGTAAGAGGTGAGTGTAACTCTCCACTCCTCATGCTGTGACTTCCCTCCACAGAGGACAGTAAGGAGAGATGGTAAGGGGATGCGAGTAACTTTAGAGTGGGAAAAACTAACAGACACTGCCAGCCAGGTGACTGAGGTCAACATCAACAGGATAAGTCATGTTCATGGGATATAACCTTGGTATGATGTGATGAAAACGGCAATTTCTCCTGCCATAACACCAACCAGATCCTGAACAAAACATCCAACAAGCCCCAATTAAGAGTCAGTCTGTAAAACAGCTGGCCAGCACTCCTCACACCTGTCAACATCATCAAAAACAAGCAGTCTGAGAAACTGTCACAGCCTACAGGAGCCTAGAGAGACATGAGGTCTAAATATAATTTGGCATTCTGGATGGGGTCCTGGGACAGAAAGGTGTGGTGGACAAAAGTAAGGAGAGCTGAAATAAGTATGGAATTCAGTTAATAATAATGTATCAACAGTTCATGCATAGTAAAAATAAATGTACCGTAACAGTGTAAGATGTTAGTTAAAAAAAATTGGAGATGGACTATACAGTAATTCTTTTTATCATTTCTAACTTTTCTGTACATCTAAAACTATTTTTAATTAGTTTATTTTAAAAGTAAAAAAATAATAAACTCTATGTATGTACACACTGTAGTCTAATTGATAGATTGTTTCTCATAAAAGTGTGAGTTCATCTTAAAAGTACTTTATATGTATATGAATATTGAACAAATAAATGAATATGGCAGAAGACAGGAGTCTCACTGTCAAAAAATGTTACAAAGAAACAAGAGAATTACAGCTTTAATCTTGGTCTGCAGGATTATCCATATTAATGGATGAAGAAATAATTATATGTGTATATGTGGGTTGATCTATACACATATTCCTAACTTTGTGTGTTGGGGGAGCCCAGCAAAAGGGATGCCCCAGACGCAACAAGCACAACTATGGCCAAAGCTCCTTGGAGAAATTGTTGACACTTGGCCTGGGACAGGGAAAATACAAGATGATCCAGAGTATCTTTGACAAAAAAATCAAGGAAATGTTCGAAAAAACAAGTAAATGATAACATGCCAAAGGAATGCAGTTGCCAACTTTTGCCCAATGGCCAAAGCTGGAATAATCTGAGCAAAATAATAACAGTGTTGGATTATGACCTGAAGAATGAAATAGTATCCAAGAGTCCATACTGATTAAAATATATGATTCAATAAATGATAAATGGGACAGAAGAGAAAATATGCCTTCTGGATGCATTCAAAAGAATATACGTAAAATCCCGCTTACTCCAGGAAGAATAGCTTAATGACCCTCCTTCAGCTTGCGCTGGACTTAGTACTCACTTGTAAGTAAGATATGGGAAGGGAGAGATGGTGGCTTGATGGTGGGAACCCTGGCCGAGCAGACAGCCTTTAACCAAGTGAACAGCATTCACCTCATCAGTGGTGAATCATATTCATCTCATGTGCCCTGATGTAATGTGAGACGGGCACTTCACCTCTGCAGCCTTACCATGAGGAAGCACCAGACAGCCCCAAACTAAGGGGCATTCTGCAAAATACCTGACCAATCCCCTTCAAACTGTCAAGATCACAAAAAAGAAAGTCTGAGAAGTTCTCCCAGACCAGAGAGGACCCAGGAGACATGATGACTCAATGCAATGTGACATCTGCAATTCAGTCTTAGGGCAGAAAAAGGGAGTTTATGGGAAACAAGTGAAATATGAATCAAGTCTAGAATTTAGGTGATGGTCATTTCCTAATGTTAATTTCTTAGCTTTGACAAATGTATCATGGTAATATGAGATATTAACATGAAAGGAGATAGGAGAGGGATCCACAGAAACTTTCTGTATTATCTCTGAAACTTTTCTTTAAAACTGAAGTTATTCAAAATGAAAACTTAATAAAAATCTCCAAGTTCTCTTAGTCTCCCATATTCTCTTACTTGGTCACAGTTTAATTGGTCATAATAATGAAGCATGAACGTTTTATGATTTTAGTGGGGCACATACCCTTAATAATTATAATGCATATCCTAAGAATACACAAGTATCTAATAAGAAACTTACACGCATTAGGAAATGTTTGAAGGAAAAATAACCTCCAAGCTTTGAAACACCCTGGCCTGAGGGAGCAGACCTCCAGAGGCAGTGCCTCCTAAGGTCACTGCAAAGTGCATGCTCAGAGCCTCCTTCTAGCCAAGTTTAAACTCTGAACTGTGTCGCGGCATCAGTTTACGATGGCCACACTGTCTAGGAAATCCTTGTAGATTTAAAGTTGCTTTTCAAAGATGCCAGAAGGATGAGATGTAAACTTGACCTTCCTTAGAATGATCTAGGAGCCCCTGGAAACTCTCCCTACTTAGCAGACCTTCTATGGAACAGACAGGGGCAAGAAGCCAACTCACCAGCGTCACTTGAGGTCCTTCCACTCCATCTCTGCCTACGGACCCCACGACCCTAGGAACCAGCCTGTGGCGTCTGCAGAACCGTGGTCCCATGACTGGTGGGCCCATGTCAGTATGCATCTCTGGGCTTCACAAGGCAGGTCAGAGCAAACGGGAAGTTCAAGGAGGCTCTATATTGAAACCCACCCCGTTTCATTGGTTCTAAATGGCACATTCTGTATAGTATCACCTTTAACATCTATGAAATTAGAATGTGTCATATTTCATAATATCTTAGAGTCTATGGATCACTATAAGTTACATTCCAGAGACATGATTAATGAAATTGACTAAAGTGTACAGAGAAGAGAGGGGAGGGGCTCCAGGACCCTCTATCGGGACCAGTTGAAAAAAACAAGTAAGAATTAACCTTGAGGTCATGAAGGTGGGAGGAAAGGATGTAAACTGGAGGCAGGGGTGCAGGGCCAGGACCCTGGGCGGCTTCCCCAGCCTGGGTCCGTGTCCTCCTGTTTCTCGTCCCCATTCCCCTGTGGTGTCATACCAGGTCCTAACCCTCAGATGCCAGAGCCCCACAGTGGGTCCCCCTGAAGGCCATATTTCCTCAAATGCCCCCAGGTCTTTGATTCTCTATGACATCCACTCTTTTCCCCCCACCCTTTCACTGACCTTGGAATCAATGCTTGTAACCACGGTGCTCTGTTGACTAATAAAGTTCTAAAGCACAAAATCCTTGTCACGAAAGTGTCCTGGGGACATGAGGAGTTTCCCTGAGGCTCTCTGAATCTGTATCTTGGGGATGCTGAGGGGAGGGTGGGGCAAGCTTAGACTGGAGGGAGAAGGCATTTGCTGCCTGTCTTTCCCTCCCCACCTGGGCCCACTGGAACCTGAGGTCCCCACCAGCCATCCCACCAGGTGAGGGAGGCACTAGAAGGAAGAAACATCCATCCTCAGCCAGAGAAATGGGGTCTGGCTCCTAGAGTGTTCCTGAGCTAATTCTTTAGAGACCATAGGCTCTGAGTTGTGCCCTCTCTCCCAGTGAGACATCTATCCATTATGGTAGCAATTAACATCTCTCTTCTCATGTCATAGATGCCATTTGGGGAAGGATATAGTAACAAAGCACAGAATCACCAAGAACACGTCTGACACTGTTAAATGCAGGGCAAAACATGAAAGCAAGGGGAGCCCAGAGCGGGTGGCCCCCTTGGGTTATTCGCTCAGAGAGGTATCTCCCAGGAGATGTCTCCTGGGTGAACAAAGACCCAGTCCTGGTGAAGTGAGGGCAAGAACATTCCAGAGGAATGGCCACCACAGGGGACCCCCAGTGGGGACCAGCTTGTGCTCCAAGGAAAGCAATACAGGTCTATGGTCAGGCAGGGAAACAGAGACAGAGCTTTGAAAACTAGGATAAAGCAGACCAACCACATCCATTGTTGGGAGAGAATGCAGGCCTACTGTCCAGGGCAATGCTGCAGTGTGATCAAGATTGTAAAATACCCTCTGGCAGGTGTGGAGATGGCACTGGAGAAGGCCAGGTGGTGACAGGGAAACCACATGAGGACCTGTTGCCAGTCCAGGCCAGACAGGATACGCAGGACTGACAGAAGTGGGGATGGGGGAGAGGATGCTCCAGTGTGCTCGAAGTCAGAGGAAATGGGGCTTGTCAACGGAGTGGACATGTGGGAGTGGGGACGGAAGGAAGCACGGAAGCTTCTATTGTTTCAACCTAAGTGAACTGAGTGGGTGGTGGTCTCATTTCCTGAAACGGGAATTCTAGGGAGGAGGAAGGGCGGTAGCAATCAAGACTTAGGCGGTATCCATGTTGACTTTGAAATTGCTATTAGATATTCTCATGGAAATGGTAGGAGGGCAGGTAGAGGTGTAAGCAAGGGGCTCTGAGCACAGGCCAGAAATGGACACAAGGATCTGGAAGTTGTCGGCTTATGAATGAATTTTAGAACAAGGATATGGGTGGGGCTTCCCAAGTGGGAAGTTTTATGTGTAAGATACATGGGACCCAGGCCAACTGAGATGTGCAGAGGGACAGGGACCGCAGAAAGGGCTATGAATAGCACAGTGAAAGAGGTAGCCACTGGGGGAGAACAAGGTTGTGCAGTGCAAGTGAGGATGGCAAAGCCAGGAGAGCTGTTCACCCTGGTGTTTCCTAGAAGCCAGGCTAGGCTTGGCAAGAGCATGTACACAGGCCTCATCAGGCCACCTAGACCACCTGAGGGAGAGGACCGCCAAAGAACCAGGTCCAGCCAGTCAGACTGCTCTCTCCACAAGCATCTGAATCAAACAAAGATATCTCTCAGTGTGAAAGGTGGATATTGGTGGCTGTTTGAAACTATTTTCCTCTCTGTATGTGCTGGTCAGACTTTGTCTCCAAAATGTAGGCTTGCACTTCCAGTTGGCTATGTGCTGACAAGTTCTCTGCCACCAATGCTCTGTCTCCAGGTGGCAGATTATCTCCTTGCAGCTCCACCACCATGAAGGCTCTGTGCTCTCTGATCCTCTGTGGCACATTATGTCTTCCCATTAACGTCAGTCATGAACATTAGCTCATTCAACTTTCCAGCTTAATGAGCTTCACACTCAGAAGAGAGTTGAACATTTTTGGATAGTGAATTAAAGTGGATTGTCACCCACAGGCCTGGATTACATCACCAATTCCTATCCAAGAAGTCATGGCCTTAAGGTGTCCCTGGAAGCTTTTCGGGATGTCTTTGAAGCTCTGAACCCATGGATGACATTGTGCATTGATGTTCATAGATGCATGTTTTGAGGCAAGCCCAGAGTTTTATTAGAATTAAGAGAAATATGGGATGAATTTTTTCTTAAATTGCATTTCAGTTATTGGATACTAATCTTCTTTCCTCCATAGTCAACCATAAGCAATTCCTGATAAAGGACTGTAGCTTTCTTTTTTTTATGTTTATTTATTTTGAGAGAGAGAGAGAGACAGACAGACAGAACTCTAGCAGGGGAGGGGCAGAGAGATAGGGAGACACAGAATCTGAAGCAGGCTCCAGGCTCTGAGTTGTCAGCTCATAGCCCAATACAGGGCTCAAATTCATGAGCTATGACATCATGACATGAGCCAAAGTCAGACACTCAACTGACTGAGCCACCCAGGTGCCCCAGAGGACCATCACTTTCTAAAGTTTGTGTTGTCCATGCTTCCTAATGCAGCAGCATCTGGGTGCAGCAGGCCAGATGCCAACTTGAACAGACATGTGGCACATTACTTTTTCCAGGGATCTTGCCCTGCTGCTTCTCTGGTTCTTCTCACTATTGAGTTGTGAAATTCTGAGTGACTTTGGTGCAAATTCCCCATTTCTCCTGACTAATACTCAAGGGGATACAAATATTCTGTTCAACACTAACCCTGAAAAATCACTTCAATTCTTAGCCCTATTCTTCAAATGCTCAACAACCCTAGAAGACTATGTCTCTGGTACTGAAGTCATCTGAGAAAATAGGAAGCTCCAAAATTGCATCTTTCTAGGCTCTACTTAAACCTTATTCAGATTTATGTGGTCTTTTCACTGACCTTTACACACCATGGTGGTATCTCTTATGTCCTGAACCATGCACGAGCACCTGCCATATGTTCACTCTGTTCCAGGCACCACTGACTCAGCTGTGAACCAAACAAAGATCAGCACCCTAATGAAATTTATCTTCTAGTGGGTCAGAACATAAACAAAGTAAGAATATATATACGGTACGTAAGATGATATAAGTGCTAAGGAGAAAATAAAACAAGACCATAACATTAAAGAGAATCATCATAAACACTTACAGCAGTGCCATGTGCTGATATGTTCTAAATATTCTGTTGTAGTTTTCTCAACCCTGAGGCTGGTATAACTATGATCTCTGTTTCAATCTGAGGCACAGGGACGAACATCTTGCCCGGTGGTTGCCAGAGTACAAAGGGAGAGCAGGGAAGGGAGCAGCGTGGATTGGGCAGCCTGGGGAGGCCTCCTGGCATGCCGCATGCTTGACAAATGTGATGGCTGAACTTGGGTAAAGCTTGAAACCTTAAAATTAGCTGAAATTCTTGGGTTAGAGGACAAACTCGCTCATGGGACCTGAGGTTAGCTTGCCGGCCAACCTTCTCCCTACCTACCCACCCATGATTGCTTTTCAGGAAAGAAAAAGAGACATTTGTTTTTTAAAGTGGGAGTTGGTGGGTAACAAGAGCTAATGACAACAGAATGATGCTCTTAAAACATCCTGTTAGGTTTAGGTCGTGATTGTTTTTCTCAACTCTAAAAAGGAGAGAAAACAGCACATAGTCCCTCACACTATACCTAATGAGAAAGAGATTATGCAGAATTTGAATGCTGTAAAAACCTAATACTTGCAGAGCAATTTAATTTAAGGAAAATAAACAGTGGGTAATGTAAAGAGGTAACAAAAGGCTAGCATATGTTTAGATAGGAACAATTGTTTCCAGAACAAACTGTTTGGAATGATGATTTCCACAGCTTGAACATAAACTAAGATTTACAGACTATGAAAAAAAAATTTAAATGCTACTTTCCTTAAGTTTAAAGAAAGAGAAGCTTAAAAAAATTAGGCACAGAAAGGAACTTGAAGGACAATGGGTATGTAAGGCACGGTCTTACAAAACCTCAGCAGAACAATGAGGAAAAAGAAGATTGATCTACTTAGAGGGATTCACTAAACCCCATTTCTGAAAGCAGAGTCTTGCTAAAATGATGTCGTCCGATTGAGAGATAATTATGGGGGAAATGCCAACTCCACATTTCATATCTGTGCACTTTACCACATATTGTCGGAACCCCATGGAGACGGGATATGAAAAGAATAGCATGACAGGGGAGGGATGGGAAGGAAAGTAGTCTTGGAGCAGAGCCAGAGAATGTGGAAGGAATTGAGATTTACCAGCATAATTTCCATAATCGCTTTTGGATGCACAAAAGCTCAACAGTGTGCCATAAGTTCTCATTTATTAGTGTTCTGGGGTTACGATGCTTTCCTAGAAGATGGCTGACCTACTGCCTCTGCAGCGATTCCTGGAGTTTTCCTCAAGAAACAGTGTGGTCGGGATGAGGTCTTCTGCCCCTATCTGCACTGTGTGCTGTGCGAGCTCCATGCCTCACACCAGCACCACTGTGTGCTCTTGGTCAGCCATCCACTTCGTCCGGCATCATGGTAACAATGACTGTAGTAAAGTTCCACTGTTTTCTCAAGCAGTGCAAAAATCAAGGAAGCACTAAAAAATGTTAAAACTCAATATGAGCATTGAAACCCTCTGTGTAAGAACTGATCAACCCTGGTCCGTTTCCCCTTTCTCTACAACACTGAACTACCATGTTAAATAGACAATGGGTGTGTATCACCCTGCAGCTTTTCACCTAAACCCACAGTGAACGAAAACTCATGCAGGCACTACGTCCTGTTGATGCCCTGGCCACACCAACAGTCCTCAGAGACACTCAGTGTTCATCCCAGGAAGGTTCTGCCCATTCACCAAACCTCCACATCAGCGTGGAAGTAACTTGAACAGGACCATGGAGGCAGCATACCATAGACTGATGCTAACTTCCCCTGAGAGAGAAGAGAAACATCCAAAAGGCTACTTGCAATGTTGTTTGATGATTTCCACAGAAAGCATAAAACGAAACCTCAGAGAAAGTCTCCTCACACAGGATGGCAACTACAGCCCACTGGACCCAGAGCAGAGGCTGGTAGCCTACGTGGACATAGAATGTGGACATCCCCACTGAGACTGAACTTATTCTCAAAATCTTTCCTTACCAGATACGCCAGGCAGCCCAGCCAGTCATTCAGTGTCGAATTTATGACAAAATCTATTCACCATCTCTCTGTTCGCTTAGAGAAAGAAAAAAGAAGAAGGAGAAAAAAAGACTTGAGTTCTAGGGTTGATTCCAGTGCTTTCCAGTTTCCTGGCCTCGGAAAGCAAGTGAACTACCTGGGGACAATTTGATTTATCAGGTAGGGATGTCAGGAGATGCTGAGTCTGCCTGCAAGGGACAGTGGGAAGGGACCATGTGGGGACGGATGTGACAGGGGCTTGTGAACTGTAAAACCACACACCAGTGTAAAGTGGTTTTATCATCTTGATGATCCTCAATCCAATTTGTGGTCAGTCTCCCCAAAGCCACTGTACTGTCTGTTTTTGGACAAACAAGACACATAAGTTTGTTTCAGGTGCTCATAAAGGATGTAAGATGGCCACCACATTGAAAAACTGATCTGGTTCCATACAGTTCCATAATTATGAGCATGGAATTTGGAGCCAAACCACCAGGGCTTAAACCTTAATTTACTACAATACTAGAGGTGTTTCTTCCCTCTCTCTTTATTCATCTGTAAGATGGGATTGTTGTTGGGAGGAATAAATCGATTAACACTTACAAAGTGTGTACTTAGAGTGGCACCTGTCCTACAGGAATCAAGCTCTCAGTGTTAGCTACCACCGTTCCTGTGGCAGCTGTCACTGACAGGTGTCACCACCAGCTGCATGAGGAGCGGCTGAGAGCAGGAGCAGCAAGACCAGAGAAAGGCTCTGAAGGGAGGAGTCCAGCACTAACAAGGATTGAGCGATGGCAGGAGAAATGGGCTTGGGGGGATAATTTCAAGGCCAGAGCTGGTCGGGAAGGAGAACCACTGGTTACAAAGAGGCGCAGGCTGTGAGGCTCAAGGTTACAAACAAAGGGAGGGGGAAGTTTGTGGGGATCTGTAGTTTCCAAAGCTCCCAAAAGGGCTAAAATAGAAAGATGTAGGAATGTCTGGGAAGCACATCCAACAAGAATCTGGACTCTTAATTTTTCTCAGATTCAATTCTTCCTACTAACACAGGTTCCACCCAAATCCTTGCTTCTTCCTGAAAGTTTCTTTATCATTGCTCTTCCGTCTAAGAACCCCCAGTTTCATGTCTAAGTGACTTATAAAGCCTGGGCTATAAGGTGCCTGGGTGGCTCAGTCGGTTAAGTGTCCGACTTTAGCTCAGGTCATGATCTCACGGTTTGAGGGTTCAAGCCCTGCATCGGGCTCTGTGCTGACAGCTCAGAGCCTGGAGCCTGCTTCTGATTCTGTGTCTCTCCCCCACCTCTGTTGCTTGCCCGCTCTCGCTCTCTCGCTCTCTCAAAAATAAATAAACATTAAAAAAAATTTAAGCCTGGGCTATTACCCAGAATTTGCACTATAAATCAACCGCCCTATAAGATACATACTAATGCACAAGTCAAAATTCTCAGGCTCAAAGAAGCTGATGTGATAGGATGCCTTTCTGACACATCATCTCAGAAACCTCACGTCTCCTGCTACAGGTCCCCTACAGACACAGGAAGATGCCATACTCACCCATCCTCAAAAGGACAAGTTTTACTTGTCGGCTTTCTCTGCATCTCAGGAGGCAATCCAAATGGAGTGAAAAATAGACATCTTAATGGCAAAATACAAAGTACAATTGGATACACTTATCTCATGGAAGCATACCTCTAATTATCTGAATCATTCCTCAAGCAATGGTAAGGAGAGACTGTAACAGATCTGAGACTCTGATAGGCTTCGTCCAATCTGGCAGTGGATTCTTAAATCTGAAGTCATCCGCAGCAACCACTTTTAGAACAGGGCCAATTTGCAGACCTAAATTACTTCTGGCTCCACAGTAGCATCTGCCCATGAAATAAGCTTCTACCAAAAGCTTCAGCTCTCCAGCAGCAATTATCCAGAATGGCCTCAAAACTAACTACATTTCTGCCATTTGAAACTCTTTTCCACAATTGCCAGCCATCTTGCCTGATACATGCCTGTGGGGAGGATGGGCTAGCAGTTGTAGTGTTGATTTCCTAACTGAAGTCATTGTCCCTGAATACCTTATGACGATGAGACACAACACCCAGAGAAAAGGATGTCCACTGCACTCAGTTATTCAAAACCTGCCACCTATCTGCAGAAAATTCAGCAGGACCCCCAGGCATGCAGGTCTTGACGCGCCGCTCATTCCAGCTGACCTCTAATTCTCATCTGCAAACTCCCAGAAGGGGGTTGATGGTCATTTCCACAGAGCCATGCAACGGGAAGCAAAAATGACTCAGAGAGTGTTTTTGTGATGAGGAAATCAGATCCATTTGTTCATCGCAGACGCATATTCAGGAAGACACTAAGCATATAAATTACAACAGCAATCAGGCTCCCTCAGCAAACCTACCCAGGTAGTTCACCCTGGAAAGTCTCCTCCCCCAACGGTAAACCTGGATCCTGTGAGCCAGGATTGCTGCTGACCCCCTGTGAGTGCCTACCACCATGTTTTAATACGGGGCCAATAGTTATTATTAAATGAGCCTTATCTGTAGAAAATGTAAATGACCTCTTAGCAATGAAGTACAGATTTATAGTTCACAGCCCAACATGAGAAGTAAAACCACAAACACTGCAGTGGCCCCCAGCTCAACACTGACATCCTTCACCCCAAGAATTCTTCATGGTGGTTACTCCTCAATTACATGTGACACAGGCTCCGCCAAGACTGAGACACTGTGCGCTCTCTTGATTAAAGCAAGCCCATGGGCAACAGGATGGATTCCTCACCCCTAGCTTACTTAAACTAACATATACCAACAGGAAAATACAGAAAACAGATCTGCCAAGTCCTTGAACAATGTTTCAGTTTTCTCATGCCTCAAAATTATTTTCTCATGCCAGGGCTGTTATTTTCTCCAAAGAGATTCTTACATGAGGGCAAAAGCAGAGTAACTTTTCCCGTACGTCTTCATCAGATGGTTCAAAAGAACTTCCTTTCAGGGACGGCCGTAACACTCCAGAGCCAGGCTTGAGCCAAAGGTCAGTAGATTTGCATTAGCTCATCCCAAACCGTTCATACAACGTCATGCTAATTTCCATTTACCTAGGAAGCAAGGTTTTGTCCACAGTGGTTCCTAAGCCTGCTCTTATTCTACTGAATTTGGTGAGAAATAAGTTGGATATTTTTGTGAAAAGCTCAGAAGGCCACAGATACTAAGACGTGTGTTGAGGGTGTGCCAGGGAAGTCCAGCCTCACTATGAAAGCAAAGTTTCTTGCCAGATGGCCCAGAGACCTTGGGCCTCTTTGGCCCAAGACCAAAAGGCTGAAGTGGTCCCCCATCTGAAACGGCAGAATGATCCAGCAGAGAGGGAGCAAGGATGTAACAGTCACAAAACCAACAGACCCTCAGGGTCAGGAGAACAGCAGCCCCGTTTGGTTTTCAGTTGCCCATGGCAATGGTAACAACAATGTAGGAATACATCAAGTTCAAAAACTGGACAGACAAACCAACAAAAATCTTACTGAGCTTGTTATTGCGTTGTGAAAATTGCATCTTTTGTTTTCTTTTAAGGAGTATCACTCAAAAGGCTAAATTTGTCAAGATGTCTCCCAGCAAGTTTAATTCCTTGACACTTTGTGACCACAGCTTTCTTCCTCTGTGAGCTTCCCAGCAAGGTTAGCCTTAAACATAGAAACTTCCCTTCCCTGTCCTCCCAGCTCTCTGCTCCTTCCAACTCACCCAAGTACGTCGTTAGGCTCCATTCCTGTTCTCAGTGAAGTATACAGTTGTCCCTGCCAGATTTCCTGCAGCTGCCTTCCCTGAGTTCATTTGCTACAGAGCTTCCCAACTTGAAAGGTATCCCAGAAAGCCTGGCCTCAACTAATTCCCAGAGAAGATCCCCGAATCCATGAGACAACAGATAACAGCTGGTCCAGCGGTTGTGGTTCCAAACTTTTAAGGCCTCAACCGACAAACCATAGGAATAAACTTGAGTGAGGCAGAGCGACTGCCTGAGGGGCCCTGGGCCAGGACAGAGTGGTTGTGGGATGGGGGCAGGGGCTGCCTGGCTCCGCCTGGCACGCTTGCCCGTGCCCAGGGCTGGGCATCCGTGATAGCATAATCCTTTCCATCTTGGTAACCACTGCCCTGCCATAAACACAAGGTTATGACTTCACGGGGAATGGCCAGATGAGAAGCAGAACTGTGAGGGAAAGCATGCTTGTTAAAGCAAAACTATTTTCAATAATTGGAATAGGGATTTGAGAAACCGATTCTGGCCAAGAACCTTTTTTTATTATTATGATTAAAATGTTCTCAGCATTAGAGCTACGTCCAAACCAACCCTGCTGACACATACATGACAGTCTGGAATTAATGAGCCTCCAAGAAGCTGTCTGAAGAGCAAGATGGGAAGCCAGTTGCCACCCAAGTTTCGCTGAGAGAGGGCCTTAAACCCCCAAGTCTGCTACCTTCCTACCACGTGGGTGGGACCCATTTTCTCATGATTTTGAAGGGATACTTCTTTTCCTGAGGCTATGTCTCATCGTAGAAAGCAGCTAATCTCCACTGAACAACACTGACAGACCATTCGATTCATCTCCGAGTAAAAATTAGGGGCAAACGTATCCAAAGTGACATGGCAAGAGGAAGACACACAGATGAGCAGTCAGGAAAGGCCCCGTGGCACTTGCCCAGCAATCACCAAACTCCCTCCGGACCAGCAGAGAGGAAGGAAGGAAGTCTGCTGGTGCGGCCTGTCGGGATGTGGTGCCGGTAGATTCCACAGCAAACACCAGTCCCACTGCCCACGCTCCTGTAGCTTCCTAACTCAGGTTGACATAAATGTACTTACCCCCAAACAGATGGTGAAAAAACATAAAGCGCACATGATTGAGGCCATACAGCAACCAAGCAATACAAGTAAGTCTCATGATCCTCTTATCGTAAACAGAACGATGGGGAAAGCATATATGACACACACATTAAATACAGGAGCCAATAGATTTGGTAGTACTTGTCACCTGTGCCTTTGACACTCAGGACCATGAGACATTTAAAAGGATCTCAATGAGTTTCCATTGTAGGAAAAAAGGTTCAGGAACATTTTTTTCTCTGTGGAGTGGAGCTTCCCCATTTTCACAGAGATCTCTGCAAAAAAAATTATGATTGGACTTATCCAGGTGAGGAGACCTGGGACTCACACTCAGGAAGGACCTGGTGGGACATAGTGCAGGTGGTCTTTGGGGACATGCTGCAAAAGTGAGGTACAGTTGCACAGGAAACACTTCCGATAAGTGAGAAGAAAAAGTGTGCGTTCAGCAACCTGGGGGTGGTAAATGTGTGGGAGGCAAGAACTCCCCAACTTGAATCACATCTTAAAATACAATATATTCCATGCTGATCAACTAAATAGCTGGCAGGAAAAATATTTTGACTTCTATATCCTTTTCCTCAGACAAAGAACTCTGTGTATCAGTATATATTTAAATAGGTGTGCTTTTAGGACATCTGCTGAGAAATGACCCTGTTCTTCAAGCAGGAAGAGGCTGATGCTAACACTGGGTAAACACAAAGCCACCTGCAGGAGTCCGCAAATCGAATCCCACAACTGAACCCTCCAGAAGACAGGCCTTTAACTCAGACGGGATCAGGTTGCAGATAGACTCCTGAAAGGACAGGAAGATTCTTCTAGAATCTCCAAAATACTACCCATGTTCAGCTCACCTTGACCACATACTAGCCGGGTCACCTTCCAAAAGTAACAATCCCTCTCTCAGTCTCCTTCTGTAAAGTGGAAATAATAGTGATCCCTACCTCATGGCGTTGTTGTAAAGATTAAAGACTGAATGCAGGTAAAGCCCGTAGACTTTCTCCCACTTTATTGTTTTTTCTCAAAATGTGTTCAGCTAATCTAAGTCCTTTGCCTTTCCATCTAGAGCCTAGAATAATCCTGTCTCTATCTAGGAAATACATGCCTGGGATTTTGTAATGCGTTGCACTAAACCTGTCTATCAGTCTAGGGAGTCTGACGACCACATTACGCAGAGTCTTCCATGAACGAGCTACGTCTCTCCGTATTTAAGACTTTTGATTTCTCATACGAGTCCTGTACATGTTTTCTCAGATTTACACTAAGAAAAATTGTAAAATGTTAAAGAATTTCATTTCTGAGTGATTATAAATGGTTATATTTTAAATGTTGATGTCCTTATGTACATTGCTAGTATGGAGATATATAATTGACTTTTCATGTACCTCTCATATCCTGTGACACCGATATACTAATTTTTTACTTCTAAAAGTTTAAGTGTAGAATCCTTGGCATTTTTACACAAACATACCATCTGCAAACAAAACAGTGATTTATTTCTTCCATTTCCATCTGTATTCCTTTTATTTCCTTTTCTTTTTACTGCGCAGAACAGAACTTCCAGCATCATGTTGAATATAAGTGGTGAGAACAAATGTCCTTGAGGTGTCCCCTGAGGTGTAAAACATTCAGCATAATATTGGCTACAGGCCTTTTGCCCTTGCTCTTTACCAAGTTGAAGAGAACCCCCTCTATTCTTACTTTTCTGAAAGATGTTTCTCATGCATGCGTGCTGAATTCTACAAAATAATTTTTATGATCCTGTAATATGTTACCACAACTTTTCTATTAAAAAAGTAGATTATATTGATTGCTTTAAGTTTTTTTTTAATGTCTTTATTTTTGAGAGAGAGACAGAGACAAAGAGTGAGCGGAGGAGGGGCAGAGAGAGAAGTAGACACAGAATCTGAAGCAAGCTCCTGACTCTGAGCTGTCAGCACAGAGCCCGACACGGGACTTGAACCCACAAACTCTGAGATCCTGACCTGAGCGGAAGTAGGTCGCTTACCCGACTGAGCCACTCAGGCGCCCCTGACTGCTTTTTGAGTACTGAACCATCTTTTCATCCCTGAGATAAATTCTTTTAACACATTGCTAAATTCTATTTGCTAACATTGTGTTCTAGTATTTTACATCTGTATTCATGAGTATATATTCTATTGTTTTCTCTTTCGTACTCCTTTTTCTGGTTTTAGTATCATGGTAACACAAGTTCCCTTTTCCTCTATTTTCTGGAAGGGTTCTGTGGAATTGTTAATTCTTCTTCAAACATTTAGTTGAGGGGCGTCTTGGTGGCTCAGTGGGTTAAGCATCTGACTCTTGGTTTCAGCTCAGGTCATGATCTCACAGTTCTGGGAGTTCAAGCCTCACATCAGGCTTTGTGTTAACAGTGTGGAGCCTGTTTAGGCTTCTCTCTCTGTCTCCCTCTCTCTCTCTCCCTCTCCCTCTCTAAACATTTAGTTGAATTATTCAGTGAAACCACTGAACCTGAGTTTTTCCTCAGGACTTTAATTATTAATTCAATTTGCTTACTAGTTACAGGCTATTCAAATTACCTTTTTTTATACTGAATGAGTTAGGATAGTTTGTTGCTTTTTAAGGAACTGGTTCATTTTATCTAAGGTGCAAAATCTATGTGTGTAGAGCTGTTTGTAATATTCTCTTATTATCCTTTCCATGCCTTCAAGGTCTCTAGTAACATCCCATTTCATTTCTGAGGTTGGTAATTTCTCTTTCCTTCCTTCCTTGGATCCTTCTTTCCTCTCTTTGTCTATTTTGTTTGGTTTGTCAATTGCATTGACCAATAATTTACTATTTTGCCTTACTTCTCACTTGTCTTTCGTTTGCTTAAGACCTCTTCCCCCTTGTCCATCACTTGTATCTTCTTGTTCTCCCTTCTTGCCTTGGCCCACTCCCCCCGCCCCGTCCCTGGGGCTGCCAGGGACCCCTCCATGCTGCAGTCCCGGGCCTGCCTTCCCTGGCCTGTCCCCCACACTCTGGGGGCCTTGCATCTCGTGCAGTGTGCACATCCTCCCCGTGTCTGTTTCCGCATGCTCCCACGCTCTTTATCTTCCCTAGCAGTAATCTTCTGCCCTTCACCACAAGAGTTCCATCTTTTTCAGTTTTATGTTCCCATGATGACCACACATTCCTCCCACCTTTCAAAAAAGTCTTCAACAGGGGAAACAGAATTTGAATAGGCTTTGAAGCAGAGACAGGATTTTGACAGGCAGATTTGGGGGAATCATATGAACCAAGATATGCAGGCACGTAGTTATGATCTATGCTCATGTGCTGTGTATGTTTGACTGCCGCAAAGCATGTTCACTTAGTCATGAAGCCAATGCCTGTGTAAGTCCCTGATATGGGTCCCGCACTACTCTAAGCCCTGTCTGGAGGGCGGTGAGGAAAAACTGATGCTGGTCCATGCCCTCAAGGAGCAAAGTCTAATGAGGGAGACTGATCTTCATCAACACACTAATAAAGGTGCAGCAACAGATGGTGGTGAAAGACATAGGGTGGGCGAAGGGTTGTGAGGTTGGTTGTTGGCATCTCAGAGGGAGTCACACCAAGAATTTGTGGCACCCACACCCAGGAGATCAAGAGCAGGGAATAGTCTGGGGAAACAGCCCATCCACAGTCACAACCAGATGGCTGCTCACTGAAAACAGAAAAGGGAGATTCACTCAAGGTGAGAGCAGGCGACACCCAAGCCTACCTAAAGGGTTGAGGCAAATTCAACACCAGTGTCACGGGAAACCACTAAAGATTTTAACTAGGGAGATGACATAATCTGACTTCATTACATAGGAAGACAGTAGACAATAAAATTGAGAGCACCGTTTAGGAAGATATTGTAGAATGCCTTCCATGATGGTCATGGGGCTTTTCACTTAATTCACAAGCAGTAGAGAGTTATAAGGATTTTACTTTACTTTTTAATAAACTTTTGTGTCTAGATTTCTTATGCAGTAAATACGTATTACAGGGGTGCTCAGGTGGCTCAGTCAGTTAAGCATCTGTCTCTTGATCAGTAATTTCTTGGGGCTGAAGGGAAGGTCCAAGGAGAGTGACTGATTAATATATTTGGAGACTGGGGGTGGGGGGAGATTATAAAAAAGTTGTGGGACCAGATAGTGGTAGAAACCACACACATTGTTAATGTATGTAATGCTATTGAATTGTACACTTGAAAATGGTAAAAATGGTAAATTTGATGTTATATATATTGTACCATAATTTTTAAAAACCATATAATGAAAACCTTTGTATATCTCATACCAAATAATATATATATACCCCACATGAATATATATATATGCATATATATATATATATATTCTATGTGAATACATGTATGTCTATAAATTTCTAGAAAGGCTGAGACTTTTGGGACTACATCAAAATAAAAAACTTCTGCATATCAAAGGAAACAATAACAAAACTAAAAGACAACCTACTGAATGGGAGAAGATATTTGCAAATGATATATCCGATAAAGCAATAGCATCCAAAATATATAAAGAACTGGCACAATTAAACACCCAAAAACCAAGTAAATCAATTTAAAAATGGGCAGAAGAATCAATGGGTGAATGGATAAAGAAGCTGTGGAATATATACATAATGAAGTATTACTCAGCAATCAAAACAATGATATCTTGCCACTTGCAACTACATGGATGAAACTATAGGGTGTTATGCTAAGTGAAATTAGGCAGAGAAAGAGAAATATCATATGACTTCACTTATATGAGGACATAAGATACAAAACAGATGAACATAAGGGAAGGGAAGCAAAAAACATAAAAACAAGGAGGGGCACAAAACATGAAAGACTCTTAAATATAGAGAACAAATGGAGGGCTGCTGGGAGGGTCGTGGGAGAGGGGGATGGGCTAAATGGGTAAGGGGTTTAAGGAATCTACTCCTGAAATCATTGTTGCACAAGGTGCTAACTAACTTGGATGTAAATTATAAAAAATATAGAAGTTACAGAAAGTAAACAAAAATAAAAAATAAAAATAAAAGTGGGCAGAAGATATGAAAAAACATTTCTCCAAAGAAGACATCCAGATGGCCAACAGAGACATGAAAAGATACTCAGCATCACTCAGCATCAGGGAAATCAAATCAAAACCACAATGAGCTATCACCTCACACCTGTCACACACACACACACACACACACACACACACACACACATATACACATATATAAGGGAATATTACTCAGACATAAAAAAGAACCAATTCCTGCCATTTGAAACAAGACAGATAGAGCTAGAGAGTATAATACTCAGTGAAATGAGTTAGCCAGAGAAACAAATACCACATGATTTCCCTTGAATGTGGAATTTAAGAAATGAAACAAATGAGCAAAGAAATAAGAGACAAACTCAGAAACAGACTCTGAACCATAGAGAACAAACCAGAGGGGAGGTGGGTGGGGGATGGGCGAAGTAGGTGATGGGGATTAAGAATACACTTACCATGAAGACCACCGAGTAAAGAACTGTTGAATATAGTGATATTGTTCACCTGAACCCAATGTAACACTGTATGTTAACTATACTGGGAAAGGAAGGAAGGAAGGAAAGAAGGAAGGAAGGAAGGAAGGAGGGAAGGAAGGAAGGAAGGAAGGAAGGAAGGAAGGAAGGAAGGAAGGAAGGAAGGAAGGAAGGAAGGAAGAAGGAAAGAAGAAGGAAGGAAAGAAAGGAAGAAAGAAAGGAGGAAAGGAGGAAAGAAAAAAAGGAGGAAAGAAAGAAGTTGAGGAAAACCACGACATTCCACCTCTAGAAAAATGCTGTTATTTCTACTGTATGCAATGCTCTTACAAATCAACAAGGACCAGGCAAAAATCAGTGGGAAATTTGAAAGAAAAAGAAAGAATATACAAATGGCTTTCAAACATTTGGAAAGAAGACTTGACCTCTCTTATAACAAGATAATTGTCAGAGTTATATTATTTTTCACATCTCTAATTGGTAGAAAAATAAAAAGAAGCACAGTTTATAGGTAAGAATTAGGGCATTTTTGTAAGTATAGCAATTTTCTCATATTGTTGATAAGGATGGAAGTTGATACTAATATATGTATCTTGTGATCTAGCAATTTTATTTCTGGGAATTTATTATAGATACTCTTATACATGTGAAATGACATATACAGACTTTTACTTATTGTTTTTAAGATCAAAAGATCAGAAATAACTAGAAATATCCTCATGGAACTATTAATAAATAATACAACACACCACACAGTAGGATCGGATTGAAAAAGGGTTTATGTACAAATAGAGAATGCGCTCCAAAAAAGCTACTACATGATCAAACCAGGAGCAGACCAGTGTGCATGTACGTTTACCATTTATGCAAAACAAGAATATGAATGTATATGGATTTGCTTTACAGATGCATCACCTATTTCTGAAGAGATTTTTTTAAAATTTTTGAAACTTACACATCAGAGTAAACTGGGTGTCAAGAGAAAAGTGGGAGAACGGTATTGTCTAAACTTTTGTACATTTTGCATTTAAAACTCTGAATATATTACCTGTTAAACATTCTAAAGACACATTTTGTGGAATACTCGTAAGCATCATGCCAGTATTTAATCAACGGTATTTAAGATTCCACAGTGATAGACTTAACTGGGGAAATAACAAAAATTAAGACATTACTGAAATATAATAGCATGAAGTAGACCTGATTGAAAACAATCACTGGATGTAAAACACGAGGAATTTAACATACTAAAGTATCATGAGGTCTGGAACTTGCGCCTTTTCCTCGTGTCCAGTACAGACAGTAAGTTTCCACATCAGCTACAAGAGAGCCCCAGTCGGCGCCCACTGAGGGAGCGTCAGGGGTGGCTCTGTAAATAATGCAGCGAGGCCAGTCCCAGCCCAGACCGTGAGCAGCAGCACTGGGGCTGGTGTTCACGGATCCCAGTGTCACAGGCCCGCTGCCAGATGTGGGCTGGTGGGCTTACCTTCCCACCACCCCCCTGCAAGGTTTCCTCTCCGCTAACCACGGCGAGTGTTCCAGAAGTACCATCAACAGGAAGTGAGTGGATCTGGACCACCATCTGAGCTTCTGAGAGCTTCCGAGAACACCTTTTCTTCCAGCGCTCTGCGGAGAATTTTGTATGGTTTGCATCATTTAATGCAGCTGGAGACACCGATTTAAGGTTCATATCATTTCCTCTACTTCACACGCACATACTATCAAGGAACCTGACCACATTTTGCACAGAAAAAGTAGTGCAGCTGGACACAAGGCTCAAACATGGAGAGAAGAGGAGGCTAGTTTAAAAACAACCAACCAATAGCTTTTTTGGAATCCTCAGCAGGAGACTGAGTACCCGAACTTCAGTGCTTATTGAGGCAATGAAGGTCACGAACAGTGAAGTCTAGAATTCACAGCATGCAGTTCCCAATTCTGTACAAACATGAAAGACCCGGGACGCCTGGGTGGCCCAGTCAGGTAAGCATCCGACTTCAGCTCAGGTCATAATCTTGCAGCTGGTGGGTTAGCCCTATACAGGGTTCTGTGCTGTGACAGCTCAGAGCCTGCAGCCTGCTTCTGATTCTGTGTCTCCCCCCCCTCTCTGTGCCCCTCCACTGCTTGTGCTCTATCTCTCCCTCAAAAATAAATAAACATTATTTTTTAAAAAGTTTTTTAACACGGAAGACCTATTATTTGAAATTTTTATTGGCCCAGATCTACTTCAATGGACTCATTTGTTATTTTTCACTAATGCATCAACTAAACATTAAAATAAGCCACTCGATTTGCAGGAGACCATGGCAAAGGAACGGCAGGGCAGTCCAGCTCCGGCGAGCCCAGAACAACTCCCACCCCTGCAAACAAACTCTCAGTGGCATCATTTCCCTCCCTGCCTCTCGCTGACTCCTCCGTCTAATTTTATTTCTAATGATCCTGTGTGGTTTTACGGAAACCCACCTCAAATATTTTTCTGAAGTAGTTAGAGTATGAACCAAAGCTGAAAAAAAATCAAACCCAATGCCAGTTAAAAGAACTGAAACAGAGGCGCACGCAGAATGCCTGCAAAGTGCCAAACTGCGCTGCAGGCAGGGGGTATTCGATGTTTGAAAGAGAAAGCAGCCCAGTGTGCGGTGCTGCGTTATCACATCAAGCATGCATATCGAGGGGACGCTAACCCAGCTAAGAGCTGGCCAGGCAGGTGCCAGAGGAAATGATCCTTCCCCGCCCCCCCCGGGTGGTCTGACACCGCTCCCCAGCGCCCCCAGGACACCCACACAAACCCCACTGCACAATCGATGTTGTGTGCACACTTCAGTTCTGTGTCCACGTGGAAGACCCTGAAGGGTCATTAGAATGACGTCTTTTGCGTCCTGAACACCCACCAAATATGTGGCACGTTCTAATTATTCAGTAAACGTTAAATGACTTAGTGAATAAGTAAATGAATGAATAAATCAATATCGAAAAGTCTGAAGCTGAATGTTCAAGAAGTAGAATGCGGCCCAGCAGCAGTGGGCACAGCAAGGTGTGGAAAAACACTGGGAATAGAGGCCACGGGCTTTTCAGGGAAGGCCTGGCGTTGAATAGTGAAATTCTTTCTAGAATAAGTCAGGAAGAGGCTGAAGAGATAACCAGGCACCCAGGCATGGGGCGCCTCTTACACCATGCTGTCTCTGAAAATGAACACCTCACTTTATTTAGGTAATTAGTATCACATTAACATTAAAATTCTAACTGAAGGCATCCCTGTTCAGTTCTGTTAAATCAAGAACAATTTTATTAACAATAGATAGAAACCAAATGTAATTTGTTACATTTGATTGTTTAGAGATGATTATTTAAGTAATGGTATTAGGACACCTGGGTGGCTCAGTCAGTTAAATGTCCAACTCTTGACTTCGGCTCAGGTCATGATCTCACAGTCTTGAGATTGAGCCCCACATAGATCCTGCTTGGCATTCTTTCTCTCCCTCCCTCCCCCTTCCCCACTTGTGCAAACACACGCTATCTTTCTCTCAAAATAAATAAATAATTATAAATAAATAAATGTAGCCTCAGGGAGAGTGGTGGTATCATTGTTTAAATAATCCCTCTCTAATTACCTTAATCATTTCACAATTTGACCAGCCTCAACCTTCAAGCTGCCAGAAGGCATGGAGGTACAATAGAGACAGGCTGCCCAGAAACTCAAAATGAACTACACTCCAGTAAGACTCTGAGGGCAACTTCCTCCTCTATTGAGAGCCACCGGAGAAGTGCCACGTCTCCACTGAGGACAGCACCTATGATGTATCATTGTCAGTCACTCAGCCCAATGGTGGGTCCACCAATCACTGAAGACCACAGAGAAGAAAAAAATGCTTTGTATCACGTATGATTATAAAATAATAGGACTCTTTTTGCTATAAATATAGCAGAACCCAAAAATCCTCCTCCCCAACCTTTTCCACTTTTGAAGTGACCAGTTAAAAATTTGAAGTCAATGCACCTGCCTGGGTGGCTCAGCCGGTTAAGCATTGGACTTCAGCTCCGATCATGATCTCATGGTTCTTGAGTTAGAGCCTGCTTCCATTCTGTGTCTCTCTGCTCCTCCCCTACTTGTGCTCTCTCTCTTAAAAAGAAATAAACACAAGAATAAAAAAAATTGAAGTCAATGCATTTCACCCTGCCTGAGCCACAAGAAAGATAGAAACATTTTTTAGGTGATAACATGACTCTTACATGCTGAGGACATTCTGGAATGCAGTGTCAGCTCAGTGCAGTCACAAAGAAAATCGACCACAGCAAAGCTAAAATGGCTTGTGGCAAGCGTCCGCCAGCGTTCAAACGGGCCTGGCTGAGTTCAACAGCTTCCTTCATCAGGTCAGCTGTCGGGCGTGGCAGGCTGGGGACTGTGTGCAGCTGACCCCGCTGACAGGGAAGCAGGGGAGGGATGCTCGGCCGCACTCTCCATGGGAGCTTTTCTGAGGCTCGGTTGAATGGACTGGGTTGCGTACAGGTCACCCCTTTCCAGGCAATTTTCTACGTAAATCATCACTTCCACCTTCCTTCCTGTGGTGCCCTGGCGTCCTGGCTGACCACTGACTCAGGAATTTGGAGATTTCTTTTTTTAATTTTTGAAAACTCGTGGTGCACACAAAAACTGGTGCATGAGTAGTTATAGAAGTGTTATTTACTTCCAAGAGCCCAAAACAGGAGCCAACTCACACGTCCTTCGGTGGGTGAACGGTGACACGGATAGCAGTCCCTCCGTCCAGGGGACCTTCCACGGCAATAAAGAGGGAGGAGCTCATGCACCCCATGTGCAGATCTCAAGGGAGTTATGCAGAGCGACACAGCAATCTCGGGCGTGCTGTCGGACTTCGTTTGTACAACCGTCTGAAGTGATAAAATCGTTGTGGCAGGAAGGAGAGTGGGGGTTGCCAGTGGTTAAGGATAGTGGGGGGCTGGGGGACCCTATAAGGAAGAGCAGGATCCTTATGATTGAATTATTCTGTATCTGGACGTGAATTATGCAATCACTAAAATAAATTCACAGACCCACATACATACACACTTATGAATAAATGTAAAATTGGTAAAATCTGAATAAAGTCAGTGGAGTGTATCGATTCAGTATTTAAGGCCGTACTACAGTTTTACGAGACGTTACCAACTAGAGGAAGCTGGATACAAGTCACACAGAATCACTGTAACTTACTTTACAGCTACCTGTCACTCTATAATCATCTCAAAATAAAAAGTATACAAACAAATTCTTTGGAGAAAAGTTGTTGACCCCGTATCCCTGCCACCCTGTGGGCCACTTTCCTATGGAGTGGGCTGGCCTCTTCCGGGTGAGAATGGTCTATGCATTTTTCATCACCGAAGGGCATCCCAGTGCAGGTCAGAAGACCTAGGTCGGTCCACACCCACTGAGTGCAGGTTCAGGTTCTGAGCGAGCTCTCCTGGGCGCCAGGTCCTCCCCGTGTCATCTGTCCAATGTGACTGGTCAGCCCTTTCATGCCCAGCTTGCTGGGCTGCAAAGCAAGGGGCCATGGTCAGCTCTCAGGGGTGCATGTAGGTGTTCGGGTACATATGGGACATGTGTTTGGGACATGTATGTCTACACTTACACGCTACGAATCTTCTCACCTGATTGACATCATTAAGATACTTTTTGTTTTCAAATGAATTCATTCTTATTAGTAGAAGAGTGGTTAAAATTACATAGATATACACATATGTGTAAGTAGTCATTTCCCTGATAGTCTGGGGCTCCTGTGCTACACTGTACTATATTGTATACAGTAGGTTCTCAGGGATTGCTCCAATGAAGGCAGTGACATTGATAGTTCACTGGAGGCACTTAAGCACGGGCAGGACTAATACTGACCAGAGTCAGGTGGCACACCTTTGTGGTTCTTTCTAATCCTGTCAGTCTCCACTCTTCATGGTGGGCACCTGGGTACTCAGTCAGTTGAGCTCTCAACTCTAGGTTTTGACTCAGGTCACGTTCTCATGGGTTCTGTGAGTTCCGTCCCAGCATCAACCTCGGGACTCCAGTGTGGGACTCTTTCTCCCCCTCTCTCTACCCCTCCCCCACTCCTGCTTTGTCTCTCTGAAAATAAATACATGAACTTTAAAAAATGAAAAATGAAAAAATAAAAACATGTCATGGTGAAATTTATATCTCCAGCCCAAACCTCTTCTCTGAACTCCAGACCTGTATAGCCCGTTGCCTACTGGGCGTCTCACATGAACATCTTTTTTATTGGTTTCCATATAACACCCACTGCTTCTCCCCACAAGTGCCCCCCCTCCATGACCATCACCCCTTCCTCGCTCCCTCCCCCTTCAGCCCTCGATTCATTTTCAGCATTCAATAGTCTCTCAAGTTTTGCATCCCTCTCTCTCCCCAACTCTTTCCCTCTTCCCCTCCCCCTGGTCCTCCATTAGGTTTCTCCTGTTCTCCTGTTAGACCTATGAGTGCAAACATATGGTTTCTGTCCTTCTCTGCCTGACTTATTTCACTTAGCATGACATGAACATCTAACAGTCGGCTCAGACCCAGCCTGCTGGCAGCGGAGGCCGTGCTCGCCCCACAGCCTGACCCTTTTCAGCTTCCCTGTCTCAGCCAGCTGCACCTCCATCCTAGCTGTGCAAGTCCAGAACCTCAGTCACCATTGATTTCTTTTTCTCATATTCCATGTGCATCCCATCAGCAAATTCTATTGACTGCGTCTTCAGAAAACACTTATAGTTCAAGTACCTGCCACCATCTCTGATGACGGCCCTGGTGCACGCACCAGCGTGTCCCCGCATCCCAGCACCGTCTCCGGGGCTGACCGGTAGCAGCCCCGTCAGGGCCCCTTGCAGCTGCACGCTCTGCGGGGCTCTCCCCCACAGACTCCTGCCGTGACCTGCAGCCAGTGTGGAGACTGGGAGAGCACTGCTTCCTGAGGTTCCCCGAGCCACCTTTTGAGAGCTGCCTGGGCCATCCTGCTGAGTGGTGAGACTCACTGACCAGTCCCCCCGTCCTGCCAGCCAGCAGCCGGTCACTCTCCAACGACAGGGCTGCCTGCGAGGGATCCCAGGCTGGAGGAGCAAGGCTGTCCCGCTGAGGCCAAGCCACATAACCAACCTCAGGATCATGAAATGAAGGACCCTGCTGTGAGTCACTACCGCATGGAGGGATTTGTTGCACACACTCTTAATGGCTTTCCCCTTTCACACCTGCCCTCCACAGTCTACTCTCAGCCCAGTTGGCAAGGCAATCACCAAGGTGAGCGGTGGGATCAGAGAGGCTCGGGGCCAGAATGTAGAAGGGACCACAGTAAGCTTTTCTTTCCACTCCCAGTGCCATCAGGGCCAGCGCAGCTGTGCATCAGAGAAGCTCTGCTGTGTTGATGAGACAAGGTTCACTGGCCTCCCTCAGCACCTGCTCACCACAGGCCCTTTGCATGGGTTGTTTCCTCTTCCTAGAACAGTCTGCCCTGAGATACACACCATGCACCCCTTTCCCTTCATTTCTTCAAGGTCGTTTCCACAGAGAAGCCCAAGTAGATCCCCCTGGTTTAAGCTGCAGCTCTCCCCACGGCTTCCCTATCCCTTACTCTGGTTTATGCTTTATTGCTTAAGTGCTGGTCATTTCTAACATGAAAATTACTTACGGACTACGATTTTTGCATCTCCCCCCTCCCACCATGAGAATCTGAGCTCCATGCAGGCGGGGATCAGCCTGCTCAATACCTAAATCTCAGATGATAGCACTGAGTAAGAAGGTCTTGAGACAGCACTGAGGCTCTTTGTGTGAGAAAACATGTTAGTCAGAGTACAGAGGCTGTTTTAGGTCTTTAACCACAACTGATTCACCCCGGTCTCTCAGGCTGTGCTGGTGCTGGTTACGCAATCTTGGTGACCACTGAACACTTAGGCAGGTGGAGGGGACGGGGTGCCTTGACCCTTCGAGGCTCTCCTGGTGAGTCAAGGCTGTTTTCTGGGGCTCCTACCCTTGACTCTGCCACTTGTAACTCACCAGGATGACAGAACACAGTGCAGACAACCCAGATGGGACGGCTTCAGAGAGCCCAAGCCAGACACAAGCTATGGGGGAGGCTCCGTGGGGCGGGGGTGGGCCGCAGGTTGCTGACTAACAGCCCGGAGCCCGCAGGGAGCTCTGAAGGGCCAAGCAGGACTTCCGCTCAGCTCTACAAAGCAGCAGCTCGGGGGCTCCTCCAAACAGAACAGACAGTTGGGCAGCTCTTGGCCTTTGGCTCATATTCTGTTGCTGAAAAATAAAAGGAAAATTCTGCAGGATCTAAGCTGACTCTAAACAGGATGCGTGGGGGTGAGTTTTGCACAGTGGTGTGTGGAAGGATGGAGTCATGGGGGGGGTCACGCACTCGCCGTAATGAGATGGATGTCATCAATGGGGGGTCCCTTCCTGCTTGCTTCAGCTGTCCTCTGCTGTCTGTGACCAACACATTCAAATTAACACAAAAATACCTGGTGAAGAATTTAGGTGTAGAAGCCAATCCACTAAATATAGACACAAATGTTTTGTGGCTATGAAGATGTGTCTGTTTACCCCAAATGTGATCATTTTGCCATCCTTCTTTGCATATTTAAATTTATATGCCCTCACTTCAGGATGTAAGAAATGATCCTTCCAAAGCTTCCACAGTGCGGCAGTGGGAGAAAGGGCTCAGGAGCTAGAGGATGAAAGAGGATTTGTTCTAGACAGGACCCTGGAGCTTTGTGGGAAGACATCACACACCCTTCCCGCAGACCAATACCCGGTCCAGTGGGCGGAGCCCACCCTGGCACAAGGACTCCAAGGGGAACAGGGAGACCACCCCAGAGCCCTCCGTCAGGGGTCCTTGCCCAAGAGCTGAGAGGAAGCACTGCTCCTCCCCGGTGGCACCCGTGGAGAACCGGATGAAGCTATTCAGGAGAGGAATTGGGATCATATAAAGCACTTGGTCAGCCTTAGCTGCTCTCATTGTCTTCAGCCATGGCAGGAGGACAGCATGGCCCCTGCACCTTTTCCCTGACCCATGTACACTCCTCATGGGGTCAGAAATCAAGACCAGGGGAGCACACACAGGACAGGCTCACACAACAGCGTGGCACCAACAGCAAATTCCAGAATACACACTCCTCCATGGAGTTCAGCCATGAACACGCACTGCGGGGGCCCCTCAGACCTGCCTCCACGAGCAGCCTCACGGGTCTGCGCTGTCAGCTTCACCAGGTTAATCATTAGGAGTTGACAGAGGCTCTTTGTTATCCGTTTCCAGGTCTCGGAGCACAGGAGTCAGTGCGGGCGCCTAGGGAAAGACACCTACACCTGCTTCAGAGACGGTATCAAACCTAAGTTGCTGGGGGACCTTGGGCACCACACGTAACCTTCCAGGGTCTGAGCTGTCCTTGTGGTTAAAGGGCAGCGCGTAATAAAGAACACATGCAAACATGGGCCTCAGCCGTCCCGAAGCAGGAATCCAGACGCCCATGCTATGCCTGTTGTTTCCTCTACTCCAATAGCAATGTTCTGGGACCGTCTCACCGGCCACAAGTTCATATAACCCCTCATCTGCCAATTCTAATAGAGAAATATGCTTGAGGTTTTACAGAGCACTTAATGTTCACATAAAAACATCAATTTCTGCATTGTAACATGTGAAATAAATCCAATCTTCATCACTAGTAATAATAAAAGGAAACACAGTTGAAAAAAAGGATGTTCTGTACCTATAACTGTAAATAGCCTAGTAATCAGCAGAGGGGCCATGTACAGATAATCTCCGAGATAGATTAAATAGCATTATTGTTCTAGATGACTTTCTCATAATTTCCAGTTACTGAACTCTGAGTCTAACTTCTAGATTTCATGCACTCTTGTTTCCCGAGTCTCGTCCAGCTCACTAATTATTCACCCCCTAGACAGTCATTAGCGTGACTGAACGGCATGTGTGGGTTTACGCATTTGGGATATGTATGCAATAGTGAGCACGGTAGGCTAAAGTAGCTTAGCACACAGAGTCCGCTAGTGAAGGGAGAGGAAGCACTGGTACAACAGTAAGTCCTGTGACTGGGGCAAACACAGAAGCCCCTCACAGTCTCCAGTGGCTCTTAGCCCAGCCTTGGGGCCCAGGGTTCTTGGAATGGGTGATAGACCAGATCCAAAATGGTAGCAAAAGTTAGTAGGACAAAAAGGGGGAATACTTTTTCCAGCAGAGAGAACAACAACTATAAAACCTCAGAGCACATGAGAGCATGATGTGTTTATATAAATGTACAGAGTTAGAAGGCAATGGTGGGAAGACAGAAGGGTAGGGAGGTAAACAAAGGCGTTAGCAAAGGCATGCTAAGAATTCTGGACCTTATCTTCTTGAAAGTAATGGAGAACCATTGATATATGTGTGGGAAAATTTAATGTACAAGATCGAGGAAACCAGGGAAAGAGATGCCATAAGAGAGAGCAAACAGCACGGCCAGGGCCACAGAGAGGCCAAGCAAGCGCAGGAGAGCAGCGGTGAAGACAAACGACCCAGTTGCTATAAACGTGCCCCGAGCCTCAGTAACTTGGCACAACAGAAGTTAGTTTCTGACTCACACAAAATGGACTGTAGATGTTGTTGGTGGGCAGCAGTCTTCCACACGGTCATTCAGGAAGCCCTGCACCTTCCGTCCTATGCATCTGCCCTCCTCCGTTTCTGTCCATTCAGCCAGAGGAGGGGAAATGGATTGCAGGGAAGAGGTGTCTATGAGCCAGACGTGGAAGTGACGCACATCGCTTCTGCACATATTCCATTAGCCAGAAGTCAGTCACATGGACAAGTGGAGGTGAGAAAATATAGCACAGCTGTATGCTTATGATGCAGAAGGACACAGATTTGGGTTAACCTGCATAAGTCTGTTATAAGGACTAAAAAATGATCCTTTAGATTTAGCAACAAAAGATGGTTATGACTATCAGTTAGCTATTGCCACATAACAAACCACCCCAAGACTTCAGGGTTTAAGAAGGCAACTATTTATTGTTTCTCATGACTCTGTGGATTGGCTAGGAAACTCAGTCGACATGGGAAGGGCTCATGGAATTCATGTGGGCTCACTCATGATCCTGGTAAGAATGGCTCAGCTGGGCTCCACACAACCTCTCATTCTCTGACAGTCAGCCTGGACCTTTCACATACAAGTGGCAGGATTCTAAGATAAAGAGAGGATGCACAGAAGACCCCTTGGAGTTAGACTCGGAAGTGGCACATTTCATCACATTCCATTGACAAAGGGAAATCGCTACACTACACGACCCAGATTTAATGAGGGGGGACATAGACTAATATCTCAATAGGAAACAAATAATATCACATTGTATATGGTGTAGATACCTTTATAAGAAGGGATGGGGAATTGGAGCCATTTTTCATGATCCATCTCCCACTGTGACTAGGGAAAGACCATTGCATGTGGCATGAGCCATGGACTCTAAGTGGAAGCCCTGGACTACGGAATGAACCTTATCATTGCATGGAGTGCCTTTGTGGGGAGTTGGGGGAGGGCAATGAAAGAGAAGAACAAAACTGTAAAGAGAAAATAAGAGCAAAATGAGAGAAGTAAGAGATGGCACACTAAAAATGTGCAGTTTGGAAGCAAAAAGTTAAACATAAAAAGCAAAAACAGAAGCACCATGGTGACCACCCAACTTAATTTCAGAGTTCAAACATAAATAATCCAAACTGTTACTGGCCTGATTAAAAGGGGGTAGGAAGAATGGAATCAGAAATACATATGCTTGCCTATATCCAAAGGTAAGCATGCTTTGAGCCAGTATTTCTGTGGAATCATTAGCAGATAAGCAGAACTTCTTGACGAGTCAAGAGAACATCTGGACTAGACCAGGCCATTCTCATGTCAAGAAAGATGTATTGAGAGTTTCTATATGAGCAATAGAAGTGGCTACTCCTCCAGTTACTTGAGGAGTCGGTGTGCCAGGAGTTGTGCTTGGTGCCGGAGCACACGTTCGTCCCCTGCAGAGCCCACCGTGGGCCCACTCATGCCTCTGCAGCGAGACAGGAGCTAACGATGCAACGGTGGGTCAGGAGATGAATGTCAAGTATAATTGTGATGATCAGACCTTCCTTGCAAACCCCGCCCCAAGCACTTTAAATCTCCCTCAGGGCTGCTTAAAACATTCCCCTTCGGAAGAATCAGGCTCACTGGGAGCAGGCTCAGTCTTTCTGATTTTGCCCACTCCTTCTCTCTTCCTCAGGTTGTCAGCAAGGCACAGCGGAGTCAGCAGTGTCCCGCACTGGTGAGAAGTCAGGTGGTCGTGGTGTGGGCCTCTCCTTTCGTGGGAGGAGTGCTTCTGGCACTCAGTCCTTAAGGTTCTCTGGCACTAACCTGAATATCTCTGAAGCAACCAACTACCCATCACATGTGAGCCTCCAACCTCTCTTCCTTCTTCCCAGCAGCCTTCAGTGCTAATGAGGGGCGGGGCTTCAGACTTTCTCACTACTTGATGCAATCCCTCTTTTCTCTTGAGCTGCCACACCATGACCTTCTGCATGCTGCGGACAGCACTCTAAGCTCCGAAGGGCTCATACTTGATGTGCTGAGAAATTTAGAAATTAGGTGATGCCTCTTCCTCTCCCTTTCATGCCCCCACCCCATCTCTCTCAAGTTTTCTGCAAAACCTTGCCTTCGAGCATATTAAGTTGCAAAATAGAAACTGGATTTGACGTCCAAAATGAAAAATGTCTGCTGTTTAGAAGGTGTCTGTTGCTTTCCCCGTAGGATCCAAAGCCAGCGTCTTCTCTGCTTGTAGAGTCCGTAGGACCCAAAAGTGAGTATGTTACAATGTTCGTTCCCATCACAGAACTCCTGCTCCTGTTACCACTGCCTGTAGGCCACGACCACTGCTTCCAATACTGCGACTGTAACAACAAAGGTGTCTAAGTGGCATCCTTCTCAGTGGGGAGAGGTAGGAGACAAAAAGAGTATCATTTGAATGTACCATCCCTCCAGGACAGTCTTAGGCTCTTTCTGTTAATTTTGTTGTAAAATATTCTCCGACTTCTCAAAGCAAAGCCTGTCCCTTACCATTAATGGATTCATTCACTGAGCATAGTCAAAGAGCACCGCTATTTATCAGGTAATGTAGCAGGAACAGGATTTATAGTGGCAAATACGGCAGACATGAAATGTATTGCCTAGAAGGGCGAAGAGATATCAATCACTCTGTCAGCATTTTGTACGTGGCTCGGGCCCTGCACACTGACTGAACACTTCACGGGATAACTAACCGTGTCACACTCTGCGCCTGAAGCTCCGTGGCGGTGCGGCCTTGACATCCTCGCACAAGCACTTCCACACGTTTTTATCATTATCACACGTAAGATTTAAGTGCGTGGCCACATGACCCAGGAAACACAGGTCAAAGACATGGTCACTGCCTTCACATGGCAGCGAAGGAGGGAACACGTGACTTGTGGTACATTTGCCTTAAAAGTCATCCTCCGTTAAATGATCTTATAATTAAACAGTCAGTGGAGTCGACACAGGGGACACACATGAGTTTGGAAAGGTCATTGGCCCTTCTTCCCTCCAGTATTTCCAGACAAAGAAGTCTGGGGCAAGAATGTTGTCCAGTTTTTAGATGGAAACTCAGTCACAAATTTCAGAGTTGTAATCCCCAGTACGCCCCTGAGCGTTCTTGGAAAAAGAGAGCACTTCCGAGCGGCTTCTCTCTGCAGCTCCACTCCTCAGAAGCAGAAAAGGAAAACTAGAGCGTGTCCCTCTTCTGTGCACCTAACAGCTGAACACTAGCTGACTTCCAGATGAGAAAGCTGCAAGGCACCTCTTATTTTTAAAGCCTTCATCGGACCAAACGCTAAGCAAAGTGTTCTTGTAAGAATGTCAAGTAACAAATAGGGGGAAAATTAATTTTCTATAATATATAAAGGTTTCATTTTGTTTGGGTTTTTATTTATCTTTTCTTTGGCTGGAAACAAAGATTTTTCTCTTATAAATCAAATCGGGGCAAAGCCAAATGGTGACCAAAAGATATAAACAGAGGAGGGAGATAGGTCTGTCCAGACAGGGAATTGTAAGAATTCTATAAAGAAACAGGTAGAGGGGCACCTGGGTGGTCCAGTCGGTTAAACATCCGACTTCAGCTCAGGTCATGATCTCACGGTTCGTGGGTTCGAGCCCCACGTCAGGCTCTGTGCTGACAACTAACTCAGAGCCTGGAGCCTGCTGCAGATTCCGTATCTCCCTCTCTCTCTGACCCTCCCCTGCTCGAGCTGTTTCTCTCTGTCTCTCAAAAATTAAAAAAGCAAACCAACCAACAAACAAACATTAAAGAAACAGGTAGGGAAGGGGGGGAACACCACACTTTGGAAATGAAGATAGACATTTCCGCTAACAGGGGGTCTTGGTGCTCATAATCACAGTGAGAAGGTGGTTTTGAAGCACCTTTTTCACAGATGTTGTTTAAAGAAGATTCAAGAGAAGGAGGCCACACTGGGGAGATTTCCATCATGAGCTAGACGATAAGTTCTCACCTCCACGTAGGCGCCTGGGGACAGAGGGTACCTGAGTGCCCATAAATTGCCTTTATTTCTCTCAAAAAGCACAAAACACTTTACAGAAATGTCATTTATTTTCAAAAAGCACCTGGGAGGGGCCAAGGAAGCACTATTGATCTTGTGCCCCAAGTCTCATCTGGGTGGGGGGAGAAGCTGTATCAGTCCCAAATACAAGCTGAATGATTGAGAGAATTTACAAAGAGTCTTCAGTGAAGTAAGTTAGAAACAGCTTTTTTTTTCTTTTGGTGGTTTTGTTGAGTTTTAATAAGGTTAAAGAAATGCAGGCGTTTAAAGTATAAATCTATCATCGTGGGAAGAATCATGACCAAGTCAATTTACATCTCTACTATCTCCAGGTCAGAAAATCAGAAAAGATACAGGAAGATTTCTTGAGAAAACTGGCAAAATGGATTTTCACGTTGTGTCTTTTAACCTAAAGATTATGATTATGTGACATGTTGAAGGGGGAAGGACCTGTGTTTCCTTAATCTAGGTAAATTTAGAAAAACTGATACGGATGAAAAGGGTCTGAGTGTAATTAAGTTTATGAATATAGAGAAAAATATGAAGTTTTATTAAGTATGGAAGGAATGTGGGTTCTTAGCTGCCTGGCCAGTTCACAGCGACAGAGATCAGCTTACAGGGGTTAAATAAACACAATATTTTATATTATAGTTCATATGACTCCACTTGCAACCAGACTCGGGGGCTAAAATTGGCTTACCAGATTGAACGTCTCCGGGGACCGTTGGGAGCTCTGCTCTGGGGTGCAGCCACCAGGTAGCAAGAGCCACACAAAGGGCCCGGCCCAGCCGGCTCTCAGGACTGTGCTGCGCTGCGGGCCTTGTAAATCTTACTGATTATTTTTTCACGTCACTGTATGGTGCACCATCCACAGTCCTAAGCATTCTTGGGCTGGGTTTTGTAACCTGTGTCGCAGAAGCGAAGAGTGTGAAACAGTGTGTTTAGGCAAAGTGAGAAAATGCAGGGGGAGTCAATGCTGAGAACAAGGCCTTGCAGGGCAGGGGAGAGCAATGGAGAAACTCAGCTCCCAACCAGAGCGTGCCCAGGGACTGGGTTGGCTGAGGATACCACTTTTGTGAATCTGGTTTTAGAGGTCTAAGCAAATGCACTTGGGGCCAGCGTTCCAGGCTGAGAAGCAGGACAGCAGGCCAGGAGAGGGGCCACATTTCTAGGGGCAAAGGCTGTCCTTCCCGAGCCCCCAGAACCAGGGAGACAGGCACAGAGGAAAGTCCCCTCATCCGGTGTCCTCTGGGCAGCCAGGAGCTCAGTAATGGGCACCCACTACGGGGTCTGCCGGCAACCCCCACAGATTGATATTTCAGGAGGTAGGAACCCAGCTGAGCGTGAAAAGAGCATCCACTCAGAGTTAGGAATCACGTTTCAAAACTGCAGGGGAAGGAGAAGGGGGGAAAGTGTTTCTTTACTGAAGAGGAAGAGGCTCATTCATCTCGCCAATTCCAGACTCTGGAAACCTGAGTCAACTCCCACTACTGGGAAGTGCCATGTTGGTCTACACAGATGCCAATGTGTAGATCCACAAGTGTTGTCCTTTTCACAGAAGTGTCCCTCTGTAGTTTTCCTGTAGCAACATGGAGCATTGCTTCAACTTCCTTCGGTTAAAAAAGCGCTTTTCAAGAATGTGTTCCCAAAACCAAAACAAAGACTTAGACTGTGCTGTGTTTTTTTAAGAGGGACCAGGAAGGACTTGATTCGCTGTGTCCACGATGTTCTCGCCCTCTGCTCACAGAGAAGGGCAGAGGGCGGTATTTTCTTTGCCTCCCTTGCCTGTTTTGTGTCTTTAAAGTCCCAGGAAACAGGAGGATCCCACCCTGTGAGGCTGCGGCTGCCGGGCACAGGGCACTGGGGGTGCAGCCCGCAAACAGCTGGAGCCCCTCTCCTGGTCCTCACAACGCAGATGGGCTGGCTCTGCCGGGCTGCCCAGAACTGCTCCCCAGTCTGCCTCCCACTCCGTGCTTCCCCCTCCTGACCCGGGCTCCCACCAGGACCCCACTCAGATCCAGGCCTTTCTGGGCTCCTACCAGACCCCCAGCTCCCACCCAGATTCAGACTGCCCTGGGCCCCCACCCACACTTCTCTCCAAACCCAGCTCCCCACATCAGGTATCT